>BRDA01054700.1:0-13407 GCA_036984385.1 Crenuchus spilurus | reverse complement strand
TATATATATATATATATATATATATATATATATATATATATATATATATACAGTATATATGTTTATATTCCATACCCCCCCCACACACACACAGACACACACCGCCCCATGGGTGTTCCTTATTTCAATATATGAAAGGTGGCAACCCTAGTTGGAACTCGACCTTTGAGGTTTAAAAATAGAAAAAAAGAAAACACCAAAGCTGGTGATGTCAAAGCTTCAAGTCTGATAGATGGAACAAGTTAAATTGACCTAGGGATGTGCCTCACCTGGCAATATCAGGAAGTGCAAAATTAAACACCCCCTAAAAATAGACAAGTAAGTAGCTTCATTTAGTAACAATAGCTGCACTCCAAAAGCTAGGCTGTCTATGCAGGCTGTATTTCTAGACTGCTACGTCAGAGAGGGCTGTTCCCCCATGTAAATGCAGCTTACATTTGGACAAGAGAAATCAGAGCAGATGACACCAGTCCTGTATCAAAACTGCAGTGGAGTTGCAGAATTTGTCTTTGCACTTTTTTTTTCACTTAAGCTGTGTTCAAGAAATTCGTGTCAACAATAGCCGTTTCTCCATTTTCACCACCAAACTTCCCGCCTACATTCCTTTCTGATGACAATGCAAAACGCTCTAGATAAACTCTTCCACTTTGCATGATGTGCTACAAATGAATAGTCTTTAACGAATAATCCTTAGGACAGTACTGCAGACTGCAGCCTAGTTTTTGGATTGCAACGTATGTGTAGTAAGACAATAATAACTACAGTCATACAAATCAGAATGTCGTGAAAAAGTTCATTTTGTTGATTAAAATTATTTAAAAAGGTAAAATGTCACATTTTAAATTCACTACACATAATGTGACATTTCAAACCTTTATTTTACAGTATGGCTTGTATCTCATGAAAATCCAGAAATCCATAATCTCAAATTATTACAATATTTCCTTTAGGTTTAGAGTTAATTATTATTCAATCAGAATAAATACTGTGTATCTCTCAAAGTTTCAGCTGCCACATTCCTAATATCAACACTCCTGAACCAGAGACAACATCAGAAGTATCTTACCTGGATTAACCAGAACCAGTAAATCAGCTGCTAGAGTCTGGAGGAAGAGTAGAGTGACACAGAATCCAAGTGTCTGAAGTCCAGTGTGAAGTTTCTGCAGTCTGTGATGGTTTGAGGTGTCATGTCATCTGCTGCTGTTGATCCACTGTACACCAGTTGTCTACCAGGAGATTTTAGAGCACTTCATGCTTCCATCATGGAGATGTTGATCTCCTTTTCCAGCTAAAACTATTACCAAATCATTTGGGGACCATAATATTAGAGTGCTTGATTAGCCAGACAACCCATGAGCTATAAGCCATACTGATCAACATTAAAACACAAACGCATGAGGCATGTCAACTTTATATGTAATGTGACTGTTACACTCTGTCTAGTCTAGGCCTGTAGGCAGGGTGACAAAATGAACTGTAGGGTGAGGTGAGGACACAGAGACACTCATAACAGTTTACCTTTTTGAATTAAATTGTGAACAAAAATGAACTTTTTTCCAAAACATTTTTTGATTGTACACTATGAAGTGTTAATACAATTCAAAGAAAACTTGCCAGTGAAATATATACAATATGGATACTTGGCTTTTAAATATGTTCTTACAATAAAGATAAATGCATATTAATAATGATTAAGAGTTAAAATTAAGGGTTGTGTAGATTAAATTATTTTCTTTGGAATGAATCCCACATTATCATTTTAAGAGGTCAGCTCTCATCAGCACTCAAACTTTTCGGGTGTTTAGAGCACCTCTTGGTCAAAATATCTTCAATATGTGCTTTTAATAATAGACTGGCAAAGAAAGTATAAAAACATAATTTAAGTAAAATATATTCTTCATATTGTCCTGCCAAACACGAAGATGAGTGTTGCAACATATACTCAAAATATTCATCCTCAGGTGTTTTATATAAATAACTTTCTTCCAGCTATTTTCTTACTTAATCAAAAGTAACAGCAAAAAGCGACAAGTGGAAAAAAGGTGATGCCTCTACATGCTCTTGATGAGCAGCTCTCCTTTCATTCTGTGCTCAGTACTTGTGACTTGTCTCACTTCTTAGGTGAGTCAAACAGCTCAAATTAAAGTTGTGTTTGTTCTCAGAGAATTGACCTTTATGCCCGTTTACATGCTTTACTGTTAAATATATGTGTCATATGCAAAAGCACACTTGGTTAAAGTTTTAAGTGAAAATTAAGTTTATTTGTTCACAGTGAACTAACTTCTACAGATTTTAATGAAAGCTTACTTTATTGTGGCCTGTGCAAAGCATGGTGCATGAAATACTGCATTTGCTAAATTCAGTAATTAAATAGAAACATACTGTATTTTAGAAAAATATATTCCATGTAGATGCACTTATTTTGAGTTTTTTACTTAAAAATCAACAAAATATGCAAGTTGACCAGACAAACTTTGGCATATGACTGTATGTATCTATATACATATATCTATCTATCTATATATATAGTAAAGGTGTTACGGTGAATTTACTGCAGATTATACCATAGTTAATTTTGTTACTTGCACCATTGCGTTTGTGGTACAATCTGTGTCTTGATAGTGATATGCTATGTTTGTGTTTGTATGAATGCTGATAAGAACTTGTGATGAAACGCTATGGTGTCTGATCCACTCTCATCTTATCCGCAGCTACATTTTTATTTCAATTATTTTGAGATTTTCCATGTCTGAAGTAATTATTACTTATTGAAGTTTTTCAATGATAAGCCACCGCTGCATCGCAATATATACTTCGCATGTGAACATAATCAGGGTGTTGTGGTGAGCTGATGTGAGGGCAATACGTAATGGAACTTTATCTTATGTGCAGGGTTTGGGTCAGAGCTGTTAAAACACACAGCATGGTAAAAACAGGATACAGCACATCACCAGCAAACGCTGGAAAAATTATTCAGATCAACTGTGGTTCTGCTTAAAATACCAAATATGTACATGATCGTTTACAGTGCAGGTGCATGGTAACATCAGCTGACCTAAAAACATTAATAAACACTTCCAGCTACAGTTAGAGGTCAGTTTCATTCTGTAGCCACACATTTTCATGTGTACAGATGGGTGATCTATAAAAGGTGGAGAAACACTTCCTAAAACTTCTGTCTGCTGGTGAAAGAGTGAGGGACTGCACTGTAAACCTCAATAAGTTGAACTTAATTTAAAAAAGTAAATTAAATATTCTGTATGTACACTGTACAAATATACACTGCAAACAAGGCTCATTAGCAACAACAAACAAAGTTAGCATGTGCAACAGTAAACATTCTGAATTTGGTTTCATACAGCAAGCTGATTTTTTAAAGTGGCAGCTCACGACTACCCGGCTGGAGCATAACCTGCTAGCAGAAAGTGTTTTTCACGTCCTTAGAGTAGTCAGGTACAGAACAGCAGCCTAGGGTAGGTTGGGCAGGTCATTCATCACCACAGTGCCTTCCAAGATGATACCCACTTTGAGGGGTTGAGCCTCTTGAGGATATGCCTGATCAACACAGAGGAGTTCCACTGGTGTCCCACTTTAAGAATCCTTGTCAGTTACAACCTAACATTGAAAAAACTAAATTGACAAAGAGTTAACTGATGTGTAGTTCACTAATTATCAGATTTTACACGTGTTTCCAAACTGCCTATCACTAAATTGATAATATCTGGAGACCTTGTAATTGTGTCCAACAATAGTGCTGAAATTCAGACCTGTATTTTTACTATTTTGGTGTCATTTTACACTATTCAGCATGAACTAAAGAAAAGCCTGTTTTGTTTGAGTATAACATATTAATTTTAGATATGTTTCAGGTATTGTCCTTTAATAGTCGTATGAATAATTCATACAATATCAAATTAATGTGATTTTTCCAATTAGCCTATATGTAATCAATTACCCAGGTCATGTAGAGGAAATGTACAAAACATGTTCAATAAATACATGCTGAAATCTTCTCCCAACTCTGTATTATAGCTGACATGGTGCAGCCATTTTGGACAGCAATAATAACTTTTTTAACTAGCACAATTTTAAAAGATGTCAAAATACTTTGCACCATGCCCCTGTGGTCCAGCCTCCCAGAAACTGAACGTGGAATAGTGTCAGGAAAAAAAAACATGACAATATAGTCACTTTTAGCCTAAATGTGTAAATAAGTTTTTTGTTAAGTGTACATAGACTATTCATGCAGATTTTGGCATGCATTTGTGGAGGCAGTTCATTTGACAACAGTTTCAGTGTTTGTCAGGAACATTATTTTAGGAGCTATCGTTCAAAATTAAAGCAGTACCATTTGAACGTCAAACAAGTCTTGGCTGATGAAATGCTGATGAATCATGCAAATTGGTTTTCGTTGAACTACTACAGATTTTTTTATTTAAAGTGAATTCATTGTATTGACATATAAAAAACAACTTTTCTTACTCTATACCTGAAGCATAAAGCAAAGCAAACAATGTACCTGTGAAAAAATTTACCCTATACATGACCCTCGTGATGTGACAGCAATAACCACCACAAAGAAAAGTGTTAGCATAATTGAATATCTACTACAAAAAATAAGCACTATAATCAATACAATATAAAAAGCTCAAAATACACCATTTAAGTTATAAAGAGATATACCACACATTTGAGCAAAACATTAAATGACAATATTTAACCCGAATCTCGTAGGATTCTCTGAATTATCCACTGTCGTGTGAAATGGGATATGAATATGAACATGAATTGTTATAATATAAAGAACATTATAAAGCAATTCTACACATATTTGCCATCTCTATAAATCCTAATCTTTCGCACCTCTTTCATCCTCTAAACGGGTGTTTTTTGAAAATCTGTTACTTGCACTGAGCTTGCTTGCACTGCGGTGGGCTGCACCTCTAGCAATGTTGGCATTATCCCAGCAGGGTACATTTCAAAGCAAGACAGTTATTTATCACTTCAACATCATATAGTCTACATTTATTTTAATGTTTTAATCCTATAAACAGGTGTCTGTTTACTGTAGCTGACTCAGCGATCACGTTAGCTTAACCTAGCAGGCCACTAGATTCTGTACTCGTGCTTTATTGTCTTTAGCGAACTAGGAGTGAAGAGCCCGCTAATTTAGCTTAGCTTAGACGCTACAGTTACAAACACAACAGAACATGTTTAATTTCTGTTTTCTATTCCTCCATCATGTCTCATTAACATCTAGAATTACATTAGTAAAACTAAACAGTGAAATCTGTTCTGTGGTGAGCAGAGCTGGCACTATGCTAGCTAAGCTAATGCTAAGCAGCAGCTCAAACCGTGCTGAACCTTCACATCCAGTGTTAAAAAAAAGAGACTTCACGCTAACATGTCGCCTAAAAGCAGCAAATAAATTAATTATTGTGTGTTAGCATTCTCATATTTTCTTCCAAAAAACCAAGACACCTTAACCTTATTTATTTTAAACAAATTCGTAAAGAAACGTGCAGTACTTACCAAACGTCAGTGGTCTCATGTTGACAGAACAGCAGCAGTTGGAAACGTCAGCTGATGGACATAAACAAAACATGCTCCTCAAAAACAGAGCAGTCAGTTGACTTGGTTAAACAAAATCAGCACAAACGCTCGAGAACTTGTGGAAACAATTGAAAAACCCAGTGAAAACACTCCCTCGATTCACTTTTCTCAAAAAAGCCTTAAATGAGAAATTAATGGTAACTTGCAAAGACAGGTGTAAATTTCAGTCATCAAGTTATAAAACAAAACACTCCTGTTTGTAAACTGACCAGGCTGCTGAATATAAAGCAGCAGGTGAAAATGTCTGACACAACTACTCAAACACAAGAAATTATTGTTCCTGACTCACTACAAGGTGAAAAAGGACTTATAAAAAGTTCTTTATTAACTTCATCTTTTAAGTTAATCCGTTAAAAAAGTAAAATGTTTTGTTTATTATACTTAAAATTATTAACACATTTAAATGTGTGCCCAAATGAGCACAATATACTTACATGTGATAGCAATGCAATAAAACAGAAAATGTTTGTACATTGTAATTAAAAAAATTCAGTAAATATGAAATCCGGGCTTACAGTGTGATGTTCACTCAGAACTAAAATCACTATATCTTTTGTGGAGCTGTTGTTACTGGCATAAAACACCTTTGGTAACAATTTACTGTATTTACTGTAAGGCTTTTTATGCTTTAAATAAGCTTTTTTATAAGCTGTTTATGACAACTATTAGATTAGATAAGATGAAACGTTTTTCCAGTGTGCCCAAAGCAGTGGGCAGCCCTATCTATGGCATCCAGAGAGCAGTTGGGGATTAGGTGCCTTGCTCAAGCGCACTTCAGTCATGACCTGTCCAGATATCACAAGACCAGATCCCTAACCACCAGGCCACAGCTGCCCCTATACCTACATGAACATAAACAATTGTTCCAATAGCTGTCATCTGTCATAAAGGTTTCAATTGGAAAGGTTGTTCAAAGTTGGCAAAACTAGCCTTAATAACAGATAATGATTACTGGAGCAATCAAGAAAATGAAACATTTCTAAAGAATCATGGCACAAATGGAATTGTTGTGAGGTCAGAGGTAGTATTGGTGTGCTCAGCAGGGTGTGGTCAAACAGAAATCTGTGGTTTCAGCTCAGTATTTGAGGTGACAGCTAAATGTAAAATACTTATGTAAATCTACACTAATCAGCCTTGACATTAACACTTGTTTACTATTATTTTTAATTTGCTGGCAGTTCTCTGCATGCAACCACAACAGGTCCACATAGTCATGGACTGCATACAACCTCTGAAGGGGTCTTGTACCATCTGGCACTAAGACAGCAGCAGATTCTTTAAGTGCTGTAAGCTGTGATTTGGAGAATTCACAGAAGCTCAGTTGATTTGAGATCTGGGGAATTTGTCACTGTAGTATTGATAACTGACACTGGTACTGATAACTCCTGACTGGGAGCAGAACATAAAACTTGCCACTTCTGATATACTCTGATCCAGACATCTGTGCTATAACTATTTGCTTAACTAACACTGTCAAAGTGGCTGTGGTCTGCAGACATACAGTATCCAAAACATTGTCTTTGAGAATCAAGTATTCTTTTACTCTGACTGCCAGACCTTCACATGTGCTGTTGTTAGAACATAATCAATGTTATTTGCGTTATCCCTGAGTGGTCTTAATGTTGTGGCTGATTGGTGTATATTATTACTTAGTCTAGTCCTATTAACACCTGTGTACACCTGTAGAGAAAGCTCAGCTTTACCTGTTTAGAAATGCTTGAAATTTGCAGCAAACAAGGTCTCCCATGTAGATATTGTTCTGTCTGCTGAGCTCCTCATGAAAAAATGCATCAAGACTATTTTGAAAAATATAAAACAGTTAGTTAGTACAAATAATAAAAAATAAATAAAAAAAATCTATTTAAGGGAAATGTAGTTTGGTCACCTCTAGATGGATCTTTTAAGAATTAATATATGATGACATATGATGTTTATACTTCAAAACATCTTGGTGAAATATATTTTGTATGTGGTCAGGTGTGGAAACATCACAACTTACCAACAGGGCAATACACTAGTGATATACATTGTGAGCTTAAATCAAACCTGTTCTAAAAATAATTAACAGAGAGCCGTGATGACACATTACATGACAGTGAGTGAACTATATTTAGTGATGATCTCAAAATGTACTTTTGCTCTCAGGTCATTATCACTAATATAAACACATACAGCTGCTGTTTGCTGTGAGAATCAGTGCTGCTGGAATAATGGATTATTAAACTTTACCAATTCATTTCTGCATTACTGTCATTACATTAATACAGCATAATGAAAAGCTTTCTAATAGGTGACAAGTCTCACTGTCAGGCACATGGTGCATACAACCAAGGTTGAATGTAGTGGTTTTGAGATTTTGCATAATTTGACTGTACATGACTGATGTAATTTTAATGTTCTGAATTTTTATTTTTGAAAAATCAATAATTTTAGTTTCATTACATTTTTAAGTTTGGTTTTTATCCAAATTTGTTTTAAGGTTGTATTATTACAGAGGACCGCTGAGGTCTCTATAAACAAGGAAGGCTAACCAGCTACGGAGCTAAATCATCAAAGGAAGCCATCAAGCTTAAGTAAATTGACAAAGCAGACACATACAGTAAAATTGAAGAATAAATCAAAATAGACAGAACTTTGAAAAGGCTGAAGAGAACTGTCCACGTTAAAGCGTGCATAGTATGACAATACCAAGCAAAGTACTGTTCTTCAGGCTTGGCTTAAGTAGACCGGGTAATCAGAGTCTCAATGGAAGACAGCTGGAGAGGCAAGTCACATGAGCAGAGAGGACCTCCAGGGCTTCTGGGAAGTGTAATTGTGGGGTAGAGTGTGACAGAAGCAGGACAAGCATGGAGCATGACATGATTCACAGAACATAACTAATTATAAAATATAAGGAGCTCTAATAGAGGTTTACCATATTATTCCGAGTCATATCAGTATACATTAAATTAACAAATTCATATCAATGCATATATATATAATTAATTGTACAAATTAAATACGTAAATATTAAGTATTGAGATACTCAATTAGTTGTATTGAATGAATCATAAAATTTTACATTCTATACTGACAGGTTTTAGTCTGCAGTTCCGATTTGCCATTACCAACAACATGGCAAAATGCAAAAGGATGTAAATATTCTGCACTTTCAGCATAATTTCCATAGCACATTTCTACAGTTGCTACATGATTTAGTTATCACCAACAACAACTACAACTTAAGCTAAACATTTCATCTCGTCACTATTATATGTATTGTGTATAATTGAAAGTTTAAATATGTATCAAATGCCCTTTAAAGACACATTACAGTATTTTAGAATTAGAATATCAATCATTTCCAAACTATTAGCTAAAAAGTGAGTGTGTACAAGTAAGTGTGTGTGTTTGTATCACACAACAAAATATATATCGCATACACTTCCGTCCCTCCGTTGACGGTTTGACTTCCTCTTTTCCTCTGCGGTTGGAAACTTTAGTTTTGACATGTTTGCAAACAGTGACCAGACCATCCACTTGGTCTTCTTCTACTACCCTCTATCGTCTTCTCTTTTAGTCAGCGGCTGGTGGCTGGTGTCTGGGTGATGCTGGATTTAAAGTACTGAAAGGAAAGCAGAACACATTAGCTGTTCATTAGTTTGTCCAGTTTGTGCATGAGTTTTTCATGTGAGTGATCACTGATGTCAATCTTTGAATGGCCACAGAGTTATTATATTAGCTGGCCCAAGTATTATTCTGCTATTTTCCATGTTCCTCTGCTGTTTCTCTCATCTGGAGTAATTCTTACCAATGTAAATATCTACGGGCATAGTTTAAAATGGCTTTGCTAAATGCAATATTATATGCAAACATGCATTTGTATTTAAGTACACAGCTGACAGAGTACATAAAATTTCATAGAAGCAACTTCTGTACATAGCATCTCCTGCAACAGTTTATGTACAGTACCAGTCAAAAGTTTGGATATAAACTTCTGGACACACAGTGGTTACATTCTTCAAAGTAGGCACCTCTTGCTTAGATGGCAGCTTTCTTGGCATTTTCTCAGTCAGCTTTATGAGGTAGTCACCTGGAATGGCTTTCAGTTAACAGCTGTGCCTTGTTAAGAGTTCATGACTTACACTTGTCCTCTTAATGTGTTTCAGACATCAGTTTTGTGTCTACTTTGAAGATACATAACAAAACATATTTTTAAGTTTTAAGTTTACACTTTTAAGTTTACTACATGATTCATTATGTGTTCCTTCATAGTCTGGATGACTTCAGTATTCATTTACAATGTAGGAAAGAAAAATAAAACATTGAATAAGAAGCTGTGACTTGTCTGAGAAACTTTTGACTGGTACCGTGTTTGTCTGTCTGTCTGTCTGTCTGTCTATATTATCTCTATATTTCTATCTATGTGCATGTCTATTGGCCTGTTTATCTTACTAGGACAGTAAATTAGTTCTACCTAATTTGATTGAATAATAGTTGGTGTACTGCTGTTATTCTGTCCTTTAGTGCAGGGAAACTGTAGATGCATCAGATTGACCTGAAATAATGCTGTACCCCAGTCAGTAATTTAGAATGAAAATTGAGTAAGTTAAGGTAGATTGTAATAGAGGTAATACGGTGTGTTTTAATTCTGTTATGTGACTTTGTTGCATGCACAATAAGTTATATATTATTCCTCCTTTCCAGCACTCGTATCTGGTCATATAAATTATTGAACTGTATAATAATTAGCCAGTGAGCTGCATCCAGTATTGTACAGATCAATACTGTGCTGTTAATAAACATTTAAGCTGGGGTCATCTAAATGACAAATCATCACATGTTTAGTTGAGTAAGACTATGTTAATTTATAAAATGCATAAAAAAAAGAAAAAGATATCAACTTTTTTTTATTGAAGTTGTAATTTCTGTAAGTAGGAGTTTCAATCACACAGTGAAGGACTCTGATTTAACCAATCATTCATCTCATTTGTTGTTCATTATTTGTATGCATGTTGTTCATTAGCCATACACTGGATATTGAAGAGTAGAACAATTACAACATAAAATCGTCCTTGTGTAGACTCATCAAAGTAAAATCTCTTGCAATTCCCCAATTATGTAATAACCCCAGATATGGTTTTACACTTAACTCCAATAACATAACCAATAATTTAATAAATTGCATAATAATGTAGTACAATGTCTTATCCATTAATGCAATAAAAAGGTAATAACTTATTACATTATTGGGGAATGTATTGGATGAATAAGTTGGCTATTTTAATGCCATTTTGCATTACTGTGGATGTACTCCTTTAACTGTTACTATATTACAGATTTTTCAGTCCAGTGAATCAGTTTTTTTTACCAGAAATACTAGTGTTGTCATTTACTATGACAGCAGTTGCATAGAATTTTTATTCTTCTGTCTTTTTTCTGCAAGACAAAATGCCATAATGTCAAAATTCACCTCCTGATCTGAACATACATTAGAAAAAACTTTAATGTAGGAGAGCTTCACCTGGATGTTAGCTAAGCTTCACAGGAGATGTGAGTTGAAATGCTTAAGGAACAGCTTCATGGTCATAGGTTGGCCTTAAGAATAATACATGTTATTATATTTAGATGATATACTGGCTACTTTCCCCTACTAATCATCCCATCTTCAAAAACTGACTTTGTCTCTTATCACCACTCTGTCTAATAGCTAATGTGTGGTGAGAGTTCTGGTGTGAACTGGCTGCTGTCGTGGATGCTGCACAGTAGTGGTATTTGAAATGACTCTATAATGTCTGGAAACTACAAATGCTGTACAAATCTGACAGCAGGAAAATCTGTTTTGTAGATCAGATTCAAGCCACATTTGTTGGTGGTTTTGACTCTGATTCAAATGAATTTCTGGACATTGCAGTTAGTCAATTGAATTTCAATGGAATCACTAGTAACTTGTAATCTGAAAAGTCAGTATATACACTCATAAAATATTAGTGCATCTCAAGCAATAAGAATATTGTGTGAAAATGTTCATTCTCATTCATTAATTCAAAAATTTCAACTGTAATATTTTATATTCATTACACACAAAGTAATACATAGAAAGAAGGAAAGATACACAATTATACACAATATAAGAGCATTACAATCCATTACAATAAGTGTGTTAAACTAGTGCTCACTTACTGAATGTAAAATATATGACAGTTTAGCTTTTTAATTAAATTGTAAACACAAACGGACACTATTTTCATTTTTGGACTAGTATACCTGCACTTTACAACAGGGGCAAATGAGAGCATGTGTTATTATGTTTACTGTAATGGAGCGCTCAGTAGTCTGACGTCTATATATATATAATAATGATATATGTGAGAAAACTGAAACAGGCTGCAGGAGGAAATAAGGAATAACTGAACTGGTTTTCATCATCTGAGAGGTCTGTGTGAAGTGGCTATTTAGCAAGGTTGTCTTTTTTTCACAGTAGCATTTTTTAAAGGGGAAGGGCAGGCTAAAAATACTCTGATGTCTCGAGCTGAGAAATCTTGTCATCAGAAAATTTTCCGACCGCAATACAGGAAGCTTAGATGTAGAAACCGAGAACTGAACCTAAATTTAAGTGGCACCCTTCACTACACACACACACACACACACACACAAAGGGCTACCACAATGAACACTGTATACCATTAACATAAAACAAGATTCAAACTCCCAACTTTGAATGAAATGGCTTAGTTGTGTACATTTTTCATTTATGCAGTATTATAATCCAAAAGTGAGAGGAAATGCTTCAGAATTACAGTGTTACAATACTGTACTGTGACTTAGGTCAAGTGGTACACCCACTGGTACTCCTGAATGACATATATTTAATTTGGAAATGTTTATTACAACAACAATAATAATAATAATAATAATAATAATAATAACAACAGTAATAACAATAATAATAATAATCCATATACGAAGTAACTAATCTAGGACCTGTTCCAATTAGTAAAGTCTTACTGCAGAATCTGATCCTAGATCAGCACTCCTCCTCTAAAAGGTTTTGTGAATGTGGGCCAATCATTTGATTTATGTAGCAGAATTATACAGTCTGCTATATAAATGATAAATAAATACAAAAGACTAATGAAATGGATAAATGAACATTTAACATCACTCTTACAGGTTTATGCTCTGTTCTAGGTGTGCTGGTGTGGTCCAGTCACAGCCTTAATTTTTTACACCTCTTCTTGGGGTTCTCTGCCGCTATTTGTTTTTCAGGTGGTAGCACTGCGCGCCATTGCTTTCAGGCCAATTTATACTTCTGGGTCAAACCTACACTGTAGCCTACGCATACCCTACTCCATAGCTCCATAGTGGCTCAGGTATTGGCAGTGCCTGCATCTAGTGCTCCAGTGGCAGAGGTGGGTAGTAACGAGTTACATTTACTTCGTTACATTTACTTGAGTAAGTTTTTGAAAAAAATATACTTCTAAGACTAGTTTTATATCACTATACTTTTTACTTTTACTCGAGTAGATTTGTAAAGAAGTAACTGTACTCTTACTCCGCTACATTAGGCTACAATGAGCTCGTTACTTTTCTTTTTACCTATTATGTATTCTACGCGTCATTATTTTTATCACCCTCGCGTTTTATTTTAACAGTGTGAGTGACTGACTTCCAAAGGCTCTACCATGTGACTATGTTTCACCAATTACGGGTGAAACGGGGGACGGGTTAGCTTTACAATTTACAGTCGTAGCAAACGGAAGAAAAATGTCAGAATCAGCGGTCGGCAATGCAGACGAGGAGGAACACCATTGG
>BRDA01054693.1:0-13770 GCA_036984385.1 Crenuchus spilurus | reverse complement strand
ACTATAATAGGAGATATTAGTCCATAAACAACCTCAATAAACACTATTAATCACTAGAATAGGAGATATTAGTCTATAAACAACCTCAATAAACAATACTTCAATTAATCAATAGAATATATTAACAAGATGTTATTAACTAGAGTGTGTTTTTGAAAGAAGTGCTATAGCACTAATTAGCTTAATGCACATATCTGTTCCTACATCTCATGATGCCTTGTGGTATATAGGTTATGTGCTAAACTTCCAGTGTAAACAGTTGTTTTAAAGCCTATAAACTCACTGTCTACAGCTTGTGGGAGACACCAAAACTGAACTCAAAAACGTTCCTGTCCCATTTCTCCCTTCTACTATAGAAGAGCAGTGCTATTTGTGAGTTTTATCATAGTCATGGCATGTAGTAATGGAAATTGCTCAGTTTAATGGATCACCCCAAATCACTGAGCATTAGTGTATGTCAGTGGCTATATTGAATGTCTCGATTGATGGTGAATAAACTTTGTCTGGTTTAAGCAAATATTCAATAATTGTGTTTTTCTGTGTTTGTGCTTAAATGGGAGAAACGCTGTGTTGCTATATATTTGACTGCCAGGGGAAAACTCTGCTAAATCCATCTACTCACCCAAAAAATAATAAGATAACATAAAACATGTGAAATGAGTACACATAGTTGAAGATATGAGCACAAAGTGGAATGTTATTGCAATTCCAGATTTGCAGTGCACTATGATAAGATCGCCAATTATACAAAGTGCATGCAACAATTTGGAGGGAAGTGGCATTTGCCAACTGAATCTCCCATTCAGAGGATTGTTTCCTGTTGCCACAGCAACCAGTAAGCAAAGTCATCTCTCGTTTCACAGATACATTATATTGTTCTTTTTCCTGAAGACCGAGAACCTTGCAGACTCACTGTGCAGATGGAAAAACATATTTTGACAACTGTGACACTGAACGGCTGTAGTCTTGGAAGGCCGTAGTAATGCAAACTTTAGCATTTCCCCTGCTCAGAAACAGCTGACTTTTGCATCAGATGTTTTGGTGAATGAAAACATAACTGTTCAGAGCTGTAGACCCCTGGCTGACGTTAGACACCTTGCCTCTGATAACTACATCTATACTGCTGTAAGTGCCAATAGCAGTATTCCACAGCGTTTATGGAATTGTTCACTCCAAAAACATTTTTGCACAATTTTCCACTTACCATTTTATTACTTACACTGAAACATAAACTAGAGATTAAAAATTATAACTATTAGCTATTCTGATTAATCTATTGAAAAACCCTTTGGAATCTGCTGACGTGCCTACGGGAACAAAATCAAAATTCCACAAAAATACTTATATAACTGCAAGATTTTATCCTAGAAACAAAATGAAACACATCAGAAACCTTAAAGGTTCTAGTTTTCAAATAAATATAGGTTAACTTCAAATATATATTAAAATTTTTGTGAGAGAACACGTTTCTCAGCGTGAGACAGAGTGCAGCAAGTTTTTCCTGCCATTTGCCTTTCATATGGTGATGACATGGTAATTCTGGACACAGAAGTGGTGGAGTACCTGCACAGGAATGCAAAAACAAAATAGACTTCTCACACCTCACCTAACACCTATCCCATAAATATTATGTCTAGGACCCAGTGAATTAGTGAAAAACAGTGTCACCTCACATTCAGTTTGTTTTAGAAATAAAAGCACATACAATGTCTAAAAACTGTAATCAGCAGTGAGCAGCAACACCTCTTTTTATTCAGTTCTGAGCTCAAAAGTCTTGACTAGAAATGTTTAGAGTGTTTTTCACAATATATCAGCACATCTGAAAACAGGTTTTTGGAAAGTCTAAGTTTAGAGTAGATTTAATCAGAACATAGATTTATGACACTCTTACTGTTCTGACACTGTTGTTGCTGAGTTTGTGCTGAACAAAAGCCTGTGTAAGTCTTAATACTTTTAGATGTATGTAATTTGTAAAAAAAGTGAAGGCATGTCAGACTACATGTCTGAAAACCCCTCAGAGTCCAGAGGGTTAAATCCAGGGTGTCCCATTTGCTTCTTTACCTAAATGATTGTGAATAACTTTAAAATTAATGGTGGTCTGTTGGGTAGGGATCTAGTCTTGTGACTGGAAAGTCACTAGTTTGATGTCCAGGCAAGTCATGACTTTGAGCAAGGCACCTATGCCCAGCTGCTCTCCGGGTACCGTGGATAGGGCTGCCAACCGCTAATGTGTGTGTTTTTCACTGCCTGGATGGGTAAAACACGGAAGTCAAATTTCCCCACTGTGGGACTAATAAGTGATTATAAAATAAAATTAAAAAATTATCATGATCATGACATGTGAATTAAATATACCTCAGTCTGTGGAAAAGACTGACATACTAAATTACAAAGCAGGTAGATGGGTGTTAATTTCTGTCAACTAATAGGTGCAGCTGTCGGAGTGGATGCCGGCGCCCGGCCAGCCATCTCTATCAGTCGCCTGCTGCTGCACTGAGACATTAAGTGTTCTTGTCTTGGCAGTGGACATTTTCACCACATGTTGTAACATCAGTCTTTTTCACACAGACTGAGGTACATTAAATCCAAATTTTATCGCCATCTTCATTATCGCCATTATTCTTGACCATTTGGGTAAAAAAGCCAATGGGACACCCTGTAATACATTCTATTCAGTGACTTGTTTAGTTTCATTTGTTTAGTACAGTGGTAACCCTACTTACGAGTTTAATCCGTGCAGGAGCCGAGCTCGTTAGCTGGTTTGCTCGTTAGCTGGATGCATTTTCCCCATAAGAATACATGTAAAACTGATTAATCTGTGTCAGCCGGCCAATATACAGTATACTTTAATATAAATAATGTGTTTATATGGGTTTTTAAAACATAAACGAGACGACGACGGTGCTCGTGTAGGCTGGAGGCTAAGGAGGACAGGAGGACGGGCGCACGTGTATGGCATGGTTACACTTATCATATGAAAAGTAAAAGTAAAATGTATCTAACTTTCTTGTTCACTACCTTTTGCTATCTTAGCGTCGCTTTCACTAGCACTTTCACTTTCACTGGACAGCAGTCAAAGGTAATGACTGACCTCTTCTTCTACGCTAGCATCTAGGGGATGCTACGACCGCCGCGCCCCTAGCGGTTGGCATACTTGAACTAATTCACGCTACTCGTTACTTGGAATTTTATTCGTTACCTGGAACAAAAATATTCCGAGATCTCGACTCGTTACCTGGAATACTCGTTAGTAGGAATGCTCATAAGTAGGGTTACCACTGTATATTAAGCTCAAGTAAGATCTGAACTTCATATTTAACTGATACTGAATTTAGAAAATTACAGTAATATGCTTGTTAATGAACATAATGTGAAAGCTAAAACAACTCCCCAGTCTTATTCAAACCCAAAGTGCTTATCTGTCATCTGTCAGATCAGCATTTATCCACCAATGCTGATCTGACAGATAACATGATACAATATGGACAGTAACACTTTGGTACTGACTAGGGAGCACTATGGCAGCTCAGTACAACAGTTATTTTCTGCCCCATAAACTTCTCAGTGGACTGCGTAACTGTCCAACATCCAGCCAGCACAACTCCATAGCTTCATGTATATTTATACAGAAGGAAAATGGGGAAAGCAAATGGGCTCAACAGCTAAATAATGAATGCACTGACAAATTTGCAAAAATGAAGTGTTAGATAGTATGGCATAGACATGACATGACATGACATGACTGTCAACTGTTACATCATTTCTTGTAGATTAAATGAAACACACCCAAATTTCTAAGTGAATTAAAGCTCCAATCGGGATCGCAGACATCTGTTCTTCCCCCCACCTATTTGAGGCCTGCCTGTGCTTTGGTGTCAGGCAAGACCAGCCTCCTGCTTGGTGGTCCTGAGCTGCTGGATGCTCCCTGCACTGGGCCATTTCTGTCAGCTGGCCTTCAGAGAGAAGAAGCCTAGGCGAAGGAGGAAAGACTTCGAGACAAAGTGAGAAAAAGAGAAAGGGATCTGAGCCCTCTGAGCGTTTGTACATCCCTTCCAGTTCTTTTTTAAATTTGCAACAGCTGTAATGATGTCAGTAAGCAGTGAGTAGAATATTCCGGCTTCAACGCAAGGCTTGTGTATAAATCTGTGTACTCAGGTGCGGTGTGTGTGAAGTCAGAAGAGCGCAGCAGCCAAGCAGGGGTCCGAGGGGAGCCTTGTCCCAGGGCCAATCCCACTTTGGCACTGGTCTCTTCCCATGAACCCAAGCCCTAGAAACAAAGTAGGGGAATAAATTATCTTTCTCTGAAGTAGCGGGGCTTCATTTTTTTCACTTGCATTACAAATCCAGTTAGTAAAGGACATTGAGAGGGCACAGGGGCAGCGTCTCTGAACATGAGATTGTTCTGTGTCAGTCCTGCAGCGTGCAAAACACAACCCTTGGGAACAGAAGATGTGAATAGTCACTGCAGATTCAGGTTTGAGATTCACATTTGATATACATGGGTACTGATATCCTAGCAAAGTCTAGAAAAAATGGCATAACAGAACGACAGCCATAAAATCTTAAACTTCAGCAGTCACACTGTAAAACGTTAGTGCAGTAGCCCAGCAGTGAGTAGCACAAGGATGTTTATATTGTCTAGGGTGCTAATAGATTTATTCAACAGCTGTGTACACAGAGGTTATCAAAGATGAGTTACAATAAATCTAATTAAGATTTTGTGATATAGGATCCCCAGTAATTATAATGCTTATCCCTTTACCCATACATCTATATACTGTATCTGTCTGTCCATCTGTCTGTCTGTCTGTCTGTCATCTATATAACACATCCTACATCTCAATGAATAAAATATTCCAGTTGAAAATCTTTATTTATTACATAGGGGAATGTCTTGAGAACAAAATAATAATAATCATACTCAAAATCTCATACCACCCTCATGGAGTCTGTTTCTGACAGTTTGAGCAGAAACATGGATATTAGTGGTCTGCTGGAGGTCATTTTGCAGGGCTCTGGCTCTGCTCCTCCTGTTCCTCCTTGCACAAAGGAGGAGGTAGCGGTCCTGCTGCTGGGTTGTTGCCCTCCTATGCCCCCCCACCCCACCCCACCCCCAGGGACACCATTTGCAGAACCACTCCTGAATAGAGGTTGTCTTGCTAATTGCCTCTCATTTCTACCTGTTGTCTATTCCATTTGCACAACAGCAGGTAAAACTGATTCACTATCAGTGTTGCTTCCTAACTGGACAGGTTGGTTTCACAGAAGTGTGGCTGACTTAGAGTTACATTGTGTTGTTTAAGTTTTCCCTTTATTTTTTTGAGCAGTGTATGTCTGTCCATCTATCTGTCTGTCTGTCCATCTGTCTGTCATTTATCTGTCTGTCTGTGCATAAGTTTGTCCATCTGTCTGTCATCTGTCTGTCTGTCTGTCTGTCATCTATATATGTGTCTGTCTGTCCATTTCTCTGTCTGTCTGTCCGTCTGTTATCTATCTGTCTGTCTGTCAATCAGTCTGTCCATCTGTCTGTCATCTATATATCTGTCTGTCTGTCCATCAGTCTGTCCATCTGTCTGTCATCTGTCTGTCTGTCTGTCATCTATATATGTGTCTGTCTGTCCATTTGTCTGTCCATCTGTCTGTCATCTGTCTGTCTGTCTGTCATCTATATATGTGTCTGTCTGTCCATTTATCTGTCTGTCTGTCCATCAGTCTGTCCATCTGTCTGTCATCTATCTGTTTATCTGTCTGACCATATGAACATTCTGTTACATTCAGAAAATGTTAACTAATCATGCAGTATAATATCATGATATCAAATGAACAACCATAGTTTCTTACACGTTACACACACTGTGTTTAGAGATCCTGATCTATAAAATGAGGTTTTAATCAAATTTCATAAACATGTGGCTAACTACATCCATGCATGTCTTTCAAACAGCTTGTCACTCACTGTGATAAATAAGAGAACGTGAGCTCCTAAGCTGCCCGGTGAATTTGGGTTTGGCAATTTGATCCAGATTTAACAGCCAGTGAATCATGTGTGGTTTCATTTATTTGGTATACTAAGCTCGAGGGGGATCTAAACTTGATATTTAACTGATGCTGAATTTAGAAAATTACACCAGTAATGTGCTCATTACTGAGGTTCACTGGCCAGGTAAACAGTTTTTAGATGAATGAGGAACTGATTGCAGGAAACCTAATGTGAAAGCTAAAGCAACTCAAACTCCGTATGTGAAATAAAAAATAATTATTGGCTATTAAAACAGTTGGTGCTCTCTCTCTCTCTCTCTCTCTCTCTCTCTCTCTCTCTCTCTCTCTCTCTCCTATTTCAAGTGAGTTATTATGAAGGCCTTGCCTATTTCTCTCACACTAAGCCAGCATGGCCTGATTTTTTTTGTTGACCCAGAATCCTATACTATACTCATACAGCACTTTATTTCTGAATGCAGTGGTGCTATTACAATCACAATCCAGAAGCTTGTGCAGAAAGGATCCACATTTTGGCACTTTTTTGTTTCCTCTCTTCTACTACTTTAGAAGCCATTAGGAATTCTGTGGAGCTGCTCTGTCCCAGTGATGCAGGAGCAAACCCACCCAGACTGCACTATGCAATTTTAATGCCTAACTATTCTAAGAGCCATATAATGACATCATCCTCTCAAATACTTGTGGCTTACATTTCTTTAAAAAAAGTTCTTTTGTCCCATCGGCTCCATTTGAACAACTCTTCAGTGACCACTGAGGTGAAAATCTTAATGTTTATTTAATAACTCAGGCCATTTAGACTGTCAGATGTTGGCCTTTGACAATACCCAGCAATGCAGGGTCCCCCAGAGAGGCATGAGAAAGGTGCGGCCTGTTTGTATGTGCCTGCACGGCCCATCCTGTGACGTACTTGTGGAGGGCGTTCTCCCAAACAGGATGCCAACCTCATAGCAACAGATGTCCTCTGACCTGGGCAAGGTTCAGACAACTTCAGCCAGTTCCAGCTCTCTTCTGAGCGGGAGACGGCCATCAGTAGACTGATCTGGGCTTCCACCTGCACTCATCCAAGCAGTGCTGCTGCATTCAGAAAACAAAGCAGCTGTGCCCATTCAGGACCCAGGGGTTTGGCCCAGGAGCACAGCCTGTGCCAGTCTCACACAGAGGGTGGACAAACGCCAGCACCTGACCCGGGCCGGGAAAATGCCTTTCAAAGCAGATCTCCTGATGCCTGGCATTGATACAGCCCAGCAAAGGCAACATTATGCAGATTATCTCTCTTCCAGGCCAACTACAAAGGAAAGACTGTTGCAACAGCCCGGGAGAGAGAGAACCTATTAAAATGACAAGCGCACAACCTTTTTCCCTCCCTCCTCCCACTCTCTCACTCTCTCCCTCTCTCTCTCTCGGTCTCTTTTTTGGGAAGCACTTGCTTTGATGGAAATAAAAACAAAGAAAATGAAGTGCAGGATTGAATCGCCTGTCTTTGAATCTCATGAAAATGCATGTGGCAAAGTGTATTACCATAGTGTATCAAATCAAAGCTGAGAAATACATGCTCCTCCACTGCTAGGCAAAAAATCCAGCTTACAGCAACCTGAGGGCATTTCATTTGTCTTCAGTGGTCTTTTGACCTTGCGTTAGTGCTGATCTGATAGACTTGGTGAATCTGTTTATTCAAGACCTGATTTACACCCAAAATACTGATCATTAAACCAGCTGGGTCTTCATGCCAATGACAAAAAAACGTAAATAGCCACAGGCCTGCAAACTCTGTTTTCTTTGTGCAGGCTGTCATAAGCTGTTCTCTTGCAGACTGAAAAATGACTTTTTTGAGAGATAAAAGAATCTCCCTAATGGAATTTGAGAAAAAAATATGTCAGACATATATGTCATATGTCCCTTGACATCAAAAAGATCATCAATTTGCCAGGATGTCTTAAACGGAAATCCAGGTAAGGCTTTAAAGACTGTCTGTAAATATCACGCTTAGCCCACAACATTATTTAGCTCATTAAAAATCCCCTCAGTAGAGTTCCTCTTGAGGTTTAGCCAATTCTTGTGGATCTCAGAGTACGGAGACTCTGTAAATAAATACTAAATAAAGGACTTGCCCAATCCAAAAAAGAGGTGGAATGCTATGCTGACAAGGAGACATACAATCATAGAATGGAGGGGAAAAAATACTGCATTCCTTTGGCCGTTCTGTAGCATCCATCAGACTGAGGAACAGGGCACTCTCCATGCACTGCTGCAAAGTGTGTGTGTATGTGTGATGTACTGATCCACAATAATGTCCAGCCTGCAGGGCTCAACCAGCTCTCTGAGCCCAGACCACCACACCCACCCGCCCACCAAACAGGCTCCCACGCTCAAGCCCTCAAACTTACACAACCACTAACCGTGGATTAAACAGGAGCAATGACCAGAATATAAAATACTCAGCCAGCCCATGCTCATTAAAAAAAACTCTTATCCCTCAATAGGCATTCAGTGCTTCTGAAAAGGAATGCTAAAGTTATAGGCCAGTTTGCAAAGAACAAATTGTGCCTTTTATTTGGTTCAAAACTTCTTCCCTGGTTTTGCTTTAGTTTTTGTAGACTGTTGTCTACAGATTGTTTCTAACATTGCTAGTGTGAATGATGTAGCCTTACTGTTGCAATGTTCTAGTGTTGTGAGCAGAAGGATTAGCTCACCACTGGGGAGAAATAATCGACTATCTGTTTTCTCCCACTTGCCCCTTTGTACTACCCAGCTTTCATTTCAGTCCGATTTTGTGAAAACCAGGATTCCAGCAAGACAGAGAGCAAACCAAGGACCCATTCCCACAGAACATATCCAAGATACCAAATTTAAAATTGTGTAAAAACATGGAGATTAGATTCAGCTTTGCCATTGTGATGGCACAAAATGGAATTTGACCTCCATATGTAACCCATCCATACAGTGAAACACACTAAGCTGTGAGAACATGTGCCCAAAGTGGTGGGCAGCCCTATCCATGGCACCAGTGGAGTAGATAGGGGTTAGGTATCTTTTTCAAGGGCACTTCAGTCATGCCTGGGGATCAAACCGGCAATCTTCTGGTCACAAGACCAAATCCCTAACCATGACCATGACTGACCTGTGTTTATGCCCAGATATGGTTTGTCACTCTTGGTGATCACCCCTAGCTTGATGCAGTCCTCCAGGTGGACAGTCATTTTCAGTTGAGAGTACGCTGTGCGCGATTGGCTGACACTTTGGTGTGTGGTTGAGTTCTAAGTGTGTTAAGTGATTGTTAAGCAACCTTGGGTATTAGGAAGGCGCTATATAAGTGTAACGTTCAATAGGTATAACCAGTGAGATGGACAGCCACCTTGCCAGACAGGGACAAGTGAAGATCCTTAAACACCACCACACTCAGCTCTCAGAACTCAAACTGAAATCGGTGTTCAACAACTGGTTTAATCATGTTAAGAAACACTATAAGCAACAACATTAAACTGTGAAAAAGATTTTCTGGGAAGTTGGATCCCCTGGTATTGAATGTCATTAAAAGTGCAAATGATCCAGCAGCAAACGTCTGTCCATTGACTAAAAAAGGGAGCACAAACTTTACTTTCACTTTCAAAAAGTCAGGGCTGATACTGAAACAGTTGGGGCCCGCCCCTAATGATGCAAAGTGTAGTGACAAGTGACATACAAGTGGGTCATTTGCAAATGCTCACCCCTGCCTCTAGATTGGGTTGCCAAGTACCACAACACATATCTCACACAGAAGCTGAGAAACACCCATTTCATTTGATTTTTATAAATAAGAAATCAGGAGATTGGCAGGATAAATTAACAATCTGGAGCACACTCACCTGTGCTGGTACAACAGCATCAATGTTTTTCCAGCATTTGATCCAGTTTATTCCTTCTAGCTATGAAGCATTGCTGGTTTGCACTCAGAGAATAATATATTGCATTTCTAGCGACCTCAAGTGGATATTTTTTAGCCTGTCATACCTCTACCGATTGGCAGAGAAGGAACAATCACATTGTGTTAAGTTCAACACTTTCTGTAATAAGATATAGTGACATCTACCAAATGCTGGAGCACAATGTTAAATCAAGACATCATACTAAGACATCATTAATCTAAATGACTTGTGTTTCACGAAATGTAGTGTAACACTGTAAATACAAAACGGTGTAATACGAAATATATGATAATGAAGTTGATTCAGTCATGCAAGAGCAAAGACACTACTGAGACTGAGAACCAGTGCAAAGGTTCCAAGCAAAATTTCTCCTTTCGGTGGATGTGACATTTTAGTGAAATGTTTCGTAGGGTACAATGTATTTCAGCAATGTAAACTGGCTTGAATAACTGTCATTTCAGCAAACTGGGGAGTTCAGACTAGTTCAATGAGTTCAAGTCATACTTCAGATGATGTTTATCACAGTCTTAACAGTCCTAAGGAATGAAAAGTGAAAACAAAAACAGAACTGCCTCGTAGCCCATCTATCAAGTAGCTCCATAAGCCTCAGGGTGACTCACGAGTGCACCAGTATACAGAACTGCCATGGGGATACAACATCACATTGGACAACTTGTTTTGATTCCACTGCCCACTTCATGGTTCCAATCCGTGAGCATACATTATAGTATATTTTCAGATAAGTGTTGGCAGACAGACTGAGGGAATGTACGTCATGGTACAACATGCAACATTGTGCACTTTTGACACCTGCAGGATTCGACCACACGCAGATCGGGAGCCTACGGGATAACAGCACTGGAGCAGCTTGCCAGCATTTCTACCTTGAAGGATTTTACTGGAAACACAAGCCTATACAAACGCACAGTCTGATGGAAACCTTTAATTAATCCACACATGACAGTGAAATTAAATTAGAAGCAACTAAAACTGAAATGTATCTCTTCGTTGGAGAAGTATAGATTTCTCTTCCGAAGCAGGCATGAACTTGAGGAGCTTGTGTGCTCTATTCTTGCCAGAATGGAGTGATTCAAAGCATGCAAAAGCCAGTTTGTAAAGGTGCCTCAAGCTACATAGTCAGCAATGCCAGTACACAGGGGACAGCCTGCCAGTAAGCTGCTCTTTAACACTTTAACCTAGAGGTGGAACCAAATAGAAGTTACAGCTGCCACCGCTCTGCCAAAAATCCTCTTCACTTACTTTGATGCAATTGACTAACTTCATTTGTAAGTGAATCCATGAAGTGGATTAGCTGGCAACAACTGATTTGAAGAAAACTGTGGCAATTACTGAACTAAAAAGTGACTTGGCATCATTGGACGTTTCCTCATTAACACTGGCTGTTGTGCTTATTGTCTTGGTATTTACTTATCCTGCAGAAGTGAAAGTGCAGGACTTCATGGCACACTGGGTCCCATGGACAGGTTATGCCCAATACTGACCAACACACAATGCAAATTACAATGCAAAAAGGCTTGTGAAATGCATTCTTTAATGTAGATGAGCACTTAAAATAAAAAATCTAATCAAATTGTATTTGTCACATACATAGTAACACCTGGGACAACTTACAGTGAAATTCTTAGATGACAGTCTGCCCACACAAAGCTATTAAACATTAAGTTTAAAGAGTGTAAGTTTAAAGAGTAGAATCTAAAAAAATAAAGTGCAAATGTGCAAAATATAAATGTTACATAAGATAAAATATAAAATTTAAAATAAAATAAAAAATTAGAAATATAAAAATTTAAAAAAGTATACATTTTTATATTTTTATACAAATCTTATAAGTATAAGTATACAAACCTTCTTGCTTTAAGTTGGAATATTTGGCTTTTTCAAGTGAAGCACATTAATGTATTCCAGACAAAACCACAAGAAAGAAGTGATGAAATGTTATATGATGCCATAGAAAAAACATCTACAACCGTGCACTGCCTTCAAAAAGAACCTAGTGTGTTAGAAGTGCATTTATGGATCCAAGAGATCAGTCTTATGGGACACGAGGTTGACACACTGGGCGGGTTAGTGGCAGACTGTTTAGGTAGGGCAATGTTTAAATTGCAAGACAGTGAAGTCTACAACCAACCATTACATAATGCTACCCAAAAGGAGTATATTAAACATCATGCCAATAATTACTGTATTGAAAGTGTGTTAGACACAGACAGGGAGGGTTCACAGCATGGTTTCACTTCACTCATCTGCTCTCTTCCAGCAACACCACCAAAATCTGGCAGTATACTTCAAATGACAAAATCTAAATACTAGCAATGTTGTTGTCAGCATGCTTAAAAAGAACTCAGTGCCTCTCTCAGAACCACTAAAGGCTTTGTGGGGAACACTTTATATTATACCAAATAGTTCCCACCAGGCAATCTGATTGGCTGAGAGATGTTCTAGAAGTGGTGATATCGATAATGGAATTTTGACTGAAGCTCTTTAACTATTACTCCGCCACATACACAAAGTCTAGCCACAATCCCAGCTTTGACTCAGCACACCAGTGCCAATATGTCACATTATAGCACAACCCTTGACTGCAATATATAGTCATAATGAGTAATTATAATATAGAAACTTAAAAGAAATTAATTAATAATGCTTAATCACTACAGGGAATTTATGTTACTTGCTAAGAAGGTAATATTAACAAATGACGCCAGGCTTGACTATTATAATGTCCATGCTCTTTGAAATACTTGCTAATTATTGTGTCCTTCCCTTCTTTATGCTATTGGAAGCTTTTAACATTTGCAGAGTAGTTTAGTGTATTTGCTTTAGAATTTACAGTGCATATGTTTACGCTGTAACAGTTAATGATTCAAAACGATTAAATTATGAGAATTTCTTAGTAGTTTATTATAGTGGTTGAAGTGTTCTGGCAGCAGTACTCATGAATTCTTGCCAAGTTTCTGCATAGCCACTCATTAACCACAGACATCCATTGACCACAGTATTATGAAGTGTTCTATGCACTGACTTAGGTAACTGTGACACCACACAATCCTCAAAATAAATGATGCACATTGCATTGAACAAACCCAATCAACTGTGTAGTAGTTTTCATTTGAAGTACATTGTCAGTAGACCATCTTTTCATACATGAACTGTTTTAAACATTGACATAAATGTTAATTGCTACTTGTGAATGGAGTCAATAAAACTTCAAATCAATGATTTAGAACAAAATGCTAGATGGTTATGATCGAAAACTAAGAATCCCATACTGGCTCGGACGTCACCCAGGATAAAAAGGTCCACGGTACCCATTGTGAGAGACAGGGTGGGTGTTGAGAAGTGTACTATCAAAGGTCGTATTATGCAACACAACAAGGAAAGAAAATGAAGAGAAGCTAAACAGTAGACTTCATGTCAAGACTGGACAATGGAATGTGAGGGGTCTAAACTCACTTGGCAAGTTATCAATACTTAGTAGTGAATTGGAAAGACTGAACATCAGCATTTGTGGATTGTCTGAGATTAAGTGGTCAGGCACTGGACACTTCAAGACAAAGGATGGACACACAGTGCTGTTCTCAGGCAAATAGGGTCGTGAACATCATGGAGTTGCTATCTGGATTCACAGAAGAGTTGTTACATGTCTAAAATCCTACAATCCAGTGAACAGCAGAGTCAGATCAGCCACATTTGCTTCAAAGCCAAGAGATATGACTCTTATTCAGTGTTATGCACCAACTGCAGACAAGCAAGATGAAGAAATTGAACAGTTCAAGGAATTTGAACAGGTACTTGTGGAGAATCCCAAGCAGAACCTACTTGTCATCACTGGAGATTTCAATGCCAGAGT
>BRDA01054690.1:18779-37492 GCA_036984385.1 Crenuchus spilurus | reverse complement strand
TGAGATGTCAGCCTTTCCACTACATTTATTGTAGAAGACTGCATAATATTATAATAACTTTCATTAATAAGCCATTAACTAATAATTAATTACTGTAAACAAATAATTCGTTCATGAGAATTTGAACATAAACAAACGTTTATAAGTGACAGTTCATGTAGATACTAATGATTGTATTCATTTTTGCAAATGTTAACAAATCATTAATGAAATTCTCATGAACTAATGATTTGTTCACAGTTATTAATCATTAGTTAATGAGCTATTAATGAAAGTTATTTTAAAGTGTTACTGAAAATTTCATTTGGAGTTACATTAATAACCAAACAGTATCAACATTACACTTTACATGTAATATATATATAATATAATACTTTTTTAAAATTAAATATTAACACAATGATATTCTTGTTTACATTGTTACATTGTAGCAGATAGAATGTTAATTTGGAGCAAATTAACTTTATTGAGGCAAATGAACGTAAAAATAACACCTGTAACACCTTTAGAGGGCACCACTGAGTATTTTGTTTGTTTATTTGAGCTCTAGCTGTGCTGTAATGTTTATTTATCAGAGTAATTTTGTTAGTGTTTGTTTATTTAAACAGTGTTAATTTGAGCTTGAGCTGTGTGTGATGTCATTTGCAGTGCATTGTAATTTACTGTATATAGCGAAAAAATGGTAATACAGTGGTAACCCTACTTATGAGTTTAACCCGTGCAGGAGCCGAGCTCGTTAGCTGGTTTGCTCGTTAGCTGGATACATTTTCCCCATAAGAATACATGTAAAAGTGATTAATCCGTGTCAGCCGGCCAATATACAGTATACTTTAATATGCTAAATAATGTGTTTATATGGGTTTTTAAAACATAAACGAGACGACGGTGCTCGTGTAGGCTGGCGGCTAAGGAGGACAGGAGGACGGGTGTACGTGTATGGCATGGTTACACTTATCATATGAAAAGTAAAAGTAAAATGTATCTAACTTTCTTGTTCACTACCTTTTGCTGTCTTTGTGTCACTTTCACTAGCACTTTCACTTTCACTGGACAGCGGTCAAAGGTAATGATTGACCTGTTCTTCTACGATAGCATCTGGGAGATGCTACGACCGCAGCGCCCCTAGCGGTTGGCATACTTGAAGAAATTTACGCTACTTGTTACTTGGAATTTTACTCGTTACCTGGAACAAAAATATTCCGAGATCTCGACTCGTTACCTGGAATACTCGTTAGTAGGGATGCTCGTATTTTGCCCATATCATGCCACCCTAACTAGAATACTGATCTACTGCCTCTAAAGACTCCCTTCGAGTTGTCAGAGTGATAATTATCTCCCTGTGGAGCTACTTTTATCTGGATAGCGTTTTACTTTTCATTGTTCAGCTCTGTTGCAAGTTTCAGTCATGTGATGCCTGACCATTAGCCACTTTAGAGAGTATTGTCCACTCTGGGCCTGCAGTCGTCTACACGGCGTTTGATGGAAAAGTTCAAAAGGTGTGTTGAAGAGCAGTAAACAGCTTGTTGAGAGGGGTTTCAGAGAGCAGCTTCAGCACTGCGTGTGTGGGGCTCGCTCAAAACAGCAGGCAGCCCGACTCCCTCGGGAAAGCTCCCTGTTCAAAAACAGCATGAGTGAGGAAAACAAGGTGAAGCAGCACACACACACAAACACAACACATACATACAGAGAAGGACACTGTCTGCTACAGCCGTAGAAAAATGGACTGAATTATTGTTTACGCTATGCCATAAAATGACTTTCTTTCTTACCTCTCACAAGGGCAGTGTTAAAGGAAGAATAAGGCAGTAAAGTAGATTTTTCCTCATGTAGTTGTGTGCTGGGCATATTTTAAGTACTCTATAAGATGCCTTTTGCACTTAATAGCCACTTTAATGCTCTCACTGCCCAGTTTGGGGTCCACCTGTGCTTTGCAGCAAGATGTTATGGGTTATTGGTGTCCCTCAGATGGTACACTTTTAAAAGAGATGGTTCTTCAAGGGTTCTCTAGTACTATATAGAACCATGAACATGCATGATGAAAGTGTTCTTCAGATTGATGAGGAAGGGGATGTAGATGGTCCTATACAGGACCTTTTTGAAAATGTATCCCCAAAAAAGGATCCGCTATTGTTACGATGACCAGCCTGTAATAATAGAAGAACCCTGTTTAGTGCTATATACTGTAGAACCATTTTTAGAAGCTTGCGTATATAGTAGAACCATCTACAACATATTCTGTTGTCATCATTCTGAGTGTTCATGGTTCTATATAGATCCATTTTCTTTACTAAAGAACCCTTGAAGAACCATTTTTAAGAGTGTAGGGTTTCCTGCTGAATGTGTCCACGGAGAGTGCGCAACTTTACTTTCACTTTCAAAAAATTTCAGAACTGGCATCAAAAATTTGGGAGCTTGAGGCCTGAATAGCTGCCCCTAGGTTGAGTTACCAGATAGCATGACACATCTCACAAACTGACAAATGCCCATTTGTATCACTACAAAATTGGGAGATTAAGGTACCAATCAGGAACAGAGTAGGACAGATGGCTAAAAATGCCAGAACTGTTGACAAGCATGCAGTATAGCTTTAACAAACTGCAGCTTAAGCCTACCAGACACCTAACAACTTTGAAAAGATTCTACAAAGACTTTTAACAGACTAAAGTCTGACACCATCTCAGATCTACAGACTTTTTAGTCACAGTCTGGTCGCAGTCAAGATTTTGGAAAGATCTTGCAGGGTCACTAATTTAAAGACTGCAACTAGATTTATTTTGAGATTATTTCACATCTGCTTTCGTTTTTACGTAGAATTAATGCAATAAAGAGCAGAATTATTGCAAAATGTGTTTATTAAACCTTTCTTTGTATCAAAGATAACAACGCACAATAAGACAAAGTGGTGCAAAATCTAAATATAATAACATGCATTACAGATACAGAGCTATCAGAGCTCAAAACACTGTCAACATAGGATTCACATCCAGGCATTCCTGGTCCTGTGTGTCTGCAGGCTCTTCAAGCTTTTGGGGAAAACAATCACTTTTAAGATTAAAATTATCATTAAGTAGCCCCATTCAGTCATATTTAGTTAGCTAGTTAGCTTTAGCATAGCACACTCACCTGGGATTTCTAGGGCTTCACCAATTTGTCCACTTTTTTCCTTTTAGTCTCTGTCGTGTAATAAATGGTAAAACTCTTACTCGCTCCACCAGGTTCTCCTCCTTTTCTACAGTCCAGGAGAACCATTGTTCCGTGCTCTAGCCAGTCATATTTACCCGCCAGACATTCGTGTGTTTATTATTTGCCTTTGCGGCTTCCCGTAGCTCTTCTATTGGTTCCCGACAGTGTTCACGTCACTGTTTGCTCGTGTCAACTCTTACGACTTGTGATAATATTAAACATGTTTGATTTTATCGGAACGCCTCGACGAGAAAAAGACTCGGTCCTGACCACCTTACACTTAACGTTCGAGATGACGCGACTGCAACTCGACTCTCGCAAGACTCTCGTGATTTTATCCCGACTTTGAAAATTTGTCTGCGACTGTAAAATCGCGTGAAAGTCGTTAGGTGTAAGGTAGACCTTAAGCAGATGAAGCTAATAATGCTGATGATCTCATATCAACAGAAGGTCTGGATGGTAAAACAATCGCTGGTTCTTGTAGTCAATGTGTTGATTGAGGGGGAAATAGGCAGGCATGTAGACCTGAGGGACTTTAACAAGGGCCGAATTGTTAAGGCCAGGTGACTGGGGCAGAACAGCAAGGCTTGTGGGATGCTCAGTACTGGTGTGAGTAATGCTCAGCTCCTGAGGCAGTCCTTAAGGCAGGGTGGTAGATCTTCAGGATCAGGTTTGGGCACCAATGAACAAGAGGATGTCCCCAGTACTTGAATCAGGACTGATTCTGGGCTTGTTTGGTGGAGGCACAAGGAGCATTTTTTTGGATGCTGGCATTTCACCAAGCAGGAGCATCTTCAAACAAGCAGCCATGCAGGCCAGTGATCTCAGTGCACAGTCACTCCTCAACAAGCCTTTCTCTGCCATTCAGAAACGTGGAGAGGGACAAACCCTGATGGTAAAGCAGTCAAATTACATCATGTAACCCAATAAATGGCACCAGGAACAAATAACTTTGGCAGCAGACTACAGTAGAGTTCACTGGAAGTCAACACCTGATCACCAAGACAGCACTCAAAAACATCAGGACCAAACGTATCGAACGAGCAGAGGAAGTGGACCTGGTTCTGGATATAAGCTCTAGTGTGAGAGCACCCTAACAGTGTGCCGCAGATAAGCCGCAGCTCTCGAACTGTATAAAGTAATGAGTGGATGATGAGTGTACAGGCACATATTTGGAAAGAGGCAGTTGTTGAACAGCACTTGAGTTTGTTCGTCTCATCAGCGTCAAAGAGGAGTTTGTCAACTGTAATAGTAACAGTTTCCCGAATCATTAAGCGAGGAGTATCAACAGGGTTCTCCGTCTTCATTCTTTTAGGCCAAAAAAACCCGCACATTTCCTCTGCGTTTGTCAGCTCAATTTTTCCACATGTGCCTCCACGGTTATCATTACCGCCTTCGCCGAGAGCACGTGTGTGTTTGTTTTGAACAGATAATTAAACCGACATTGCTCTGTAAATGTGTGACAGTTGTCACCACCACATCCTCCCTCTCTCTCTGTCTCTCTCTCTCTGTCTCTCTCTCTCTCTCTGCTCTTGTAAGGGCTACTGCGACAGCTCGCTGGCACGAGCACGCTTGGCACGAGGTGTGTTTTGAACGGCGGCAGCGATTGACGTTCCTGTGACAAAGAGATTTTTTTTTGTTCCCCCTGCCGAGTATTGATATCTCTTTCGGCGGAGGTGGCTCGTCTTTGATCACCTCCTCGACGCTAATTAAAAGGAATGATGCTCTCTTGAAGGAGGCGCTTTTGGAGACTGAAGTCTGACAAGCCTCCTCGTCCTCTTTTCTTTCATTCCTCGCGCTGGGAGTTTTATTGGAAAAGAACAGAAGCTTGTCAGTTACAAAAGCCTTCCCGAAGACTAACCTGGAAAGTTGTCGGAGTGAAAGATAAATAATTAATTCTCACACTGCGAGAGTTTAAACAAAAGTGGTGGCGTTCTTTGACTAATGATTGTGTTTCGGTGTTGTGAAGAACTGTGGTTAGAGATGCTGAGCAATCAGATATACTCACAGCTGACGTTATTTCAAATGACTGCCTTGTGCTGACCACTTTATGAAGTCCTTCTACCACTGTATACATTAATACCACTCAGAGATGAAGAGAATAGCTTTGATTGGCTTCTACCAATGGCGCTCGTGAAGTTCTGGGAACGAAAATAAGAATGCAAATTTGCAGACCTGAGCCTTCTTGACAAAAGACCAAATACAGCCAGACAACTGGGCCAGAACATTTGGGTCAGCAAGGCTTCTGAGCTGCTCAGTCAGCAGTGGTGACTTCCAACCAACAGTGGCCTCCAAATTGTGCAGACATCCAATTGAGCATCTTGCGGGATGTGCTGGGACATCAAGTCTTGTCTTCCACTTAAGGGATCTGCTGCTAATGTTTGGGGCCAGATACCACAGGACACTTACAGAGGTCTTGTAGAGTCCATGACTGAGCCAACTCTGTTTTGGTGGACGCGGAGGATTGACAGAATATTAGCCAAATTAGCAGGTTTTAACGCATAATAACTTCATATGTTGTCAGTGCACAATTTGCCAGTCCATCTATATTCTTTGTAAATAATTTTCTGATGATGGGACAGCTTTTGATCAAATTTTAGTAGTGACACCAACTGGGCAGGATCACCTACGCTGAAGGTCCACTGTTATAACTGTAGGGGACAGTGGTTCCCATCCATCCAAGATCAGAAAGTGGTCATTGCTAACGTTGTTGTATTGAAATTGATGGTCTACAGTCCAGCAATGTTGGTGTTTTTAATAAAATGGCTGTTTTGTTTGTAGAAGTTAATGTCTATCAGTGGCCCTGAACCTCTTAATGTAAAAACTGGTTTGACCAGAAATGCAAATAATGCGAATAACGAATGCAGTTTAGAAGATAATTAACAATGCAAATGAGTTGGTGTCATGCTAATCAGGCACCCTCTTGCAATTATTGCCATGCTTGCTTTTGCATTTTCAGCTGTTTTTTCTATGGACTTTGCCTTTGACAGCTAAAAAAGGCCTGTGCGGCCTACAGCTTGTGCAGCATCGTATACCGCAGTTTGTTGCTGTCAGGCATGGTCCTCATGAAGCATTTTAAGAGCAAACATGATACAAAGTTTGCTGCCAGATCAGGTAGTGCGCGACGCTCGGCGCTCGACATATCTGTCTCCTCAGCCCCTTCATCTTCCTCTCCGAGCTTCATTTATTTATGATCCCGTGCAGGGGAACAAAAGAGAGGCAATGGCAGGACAGCAAGGAGGAGTGTTTGATGCTGTGTGATAGTGAGAGCATGGCATCTGCTCTCTCTCTCTCTCTCTCTCTCTCTCTCTCTCTCTCTCTGTGAAAACTCCCCTCTGGATGAGTGTCTTCGACACAGTCAGGGAGCTGTCGGGACCCCTCAGAACGAAATGTGTGCATTAGTGTGTGTGTGTGTTACACCTTTACGCCACATGTACACACACTTCTCCCGCAGTCACTGATACCTGTCAGAGCTACCTCTCTCTCTCTCTTTCTCCCTCCCTCTTCCTCTCTCACCTCACGACAACTTGAAACGAGTGTTTTCCCGCTGCTTTAAAACACACTGTCTGCGGGGCTGGTGGGGCGGCAGTTTTATTAAGACAAGAGCTGGTGCTGCCTGTCACTTAACATTGTTCATGGAGAACGAGGGAGAAACAGAGGAGGAGAAAAAGGGAGGGGAGGAGAGGGGAGGGGAGACACCCTTGTCGACACAGCGGAGGATAGAGAGCTTTTTTTTTCTCTGTTGCTAAAAAAGAAAGAAGGTGCACAGCTGTCAGTATGACATCCTAGCATGTGTAGCTATAGCTCACAGAGCCTCGTGTTAGCGCTTATATAACAGGCCTACACCCAAAGATGAACAGACTAACAGGCTGCAGGTAGAGCCTTGAATGTTCTTTTAAAATGTGATCACTGTAATAGCTTAGCAGTCATCATGGCAGTAGGTGAAAGTGCCCATGAAAGACTACAAGGTGTCATTATATATATAATACATAGCTTTTACATTTAATTACCCAATTATGAATGTTATCTATTGTCATGTCATATAGGGCCACCAGACATCCTCTTTTACCCGGACATGTCCTCTTTTTGAGACTTAAAAAACATGTCCGGGGGGAATTTCACAAACATCCAGGATTTTGTTTTACTCGAGAAGCATTTCATTCACAAACTAGTCTCGTCCTCCCCCTGTTCTGTTTAGTTTGCTTGAGTGAGATGTTATGCTGTATTAAATGGAGACCCAGCTGAAATACAAGCCGGTTTCCCTTTAGGCTGCCACAAGCTCATGATTGGCTCTGCCGTTTGTTGCTAACGTGTGATTGGCCGGCGCTGCTGTCACTCCCTCAAATGGAGTCTAGACTATTATCAAAATAATTCAGAATTTCTGCTTATTTTAACTCAAAAATGAGGTATAATTCTGTGTAAATAAGATCTATTGACCATACAGTCCAAACATATGTGTAATACTGGTGATAATGAGCTGAAGTGAAGCTAATAGAAAAGGATTGGGTGATAATTTTATGCTACATGCTTTTAACAGTTTATTATTTATAAATAATATGTAATAATGTATTAATATTTTATTAATGATTAATATTAATTTTTATTATTTTATTATTCATAATAAGGTTTAATAGTTGTTATTATTAGTATATTATTAATAGTAACTAGTAATTATTAATAAAGTATAAATCATAATTTGTCAATATTAAGTAATTAATAATAATAAAATTTGTGTTCAAGCACCAAGAAAAAATGTATTTGAACATGAAACACCCCCCCCCCCCCCCCGGTAAGGTGTCCTCTTTTTCATCACCTCATATGTCATATGTGCTTCATAATTCCTTTCACCCTTGTTAGTTAATAGTCCGGACCCCCACAGAGCTGGTATTATTTGGATGGTGAACCAATCTCAGCACTACAGTGACACCGATGTGGTGGTGGTGTGTTAAGAGCGTGCGCTGGCACAGAACTGCTGGAGCGTTTAAAGAAAGTCTGAGAATAGTTCACCAACCAAAGCAAGAAGATGTGTTCAACAGAGTGATGCACTAAAGTCCTGATCAGTGAAGAAGAGGTGAAAGGAGGCTAAAAAGTGTCCAGAGGAATAGACGGACTACAGTCTGTAATTAAGTGCACCTGGATGCTCAGTGGAGCTGATAGGAAGGTCATTTTAATACACAGATTAGTGTATAAGGTATATTTTTAACCCTATTTAATGTCGGGCAGAATCTTTAGTCATTGTTTTAGCACAAATGTAAAACATCCTTTCCCAGCTCCTTCAGCATGGTTCTAAATGGACTGTCACGTTTGATGATTTTTTTGTATAGCAAGACACTTAGACCACCATGGAAATGTGTGCTGAGCTGTCTGTAGTGCTTAACGAGTATAATACACTGAGTCTGTGTGAGTGTGTAGCTGAGGCTTATGGTTTTTGTGCCGTTTAGTTCAAGACTATCTGTTATTGTTGGTGTCCAGCCAAGCGCCTGTTGCTCTGGCCACTCTCCCCATCGCTGCCTACCCAGAAACAAATCTCAATTAGCAATTTGGAGTCTGCTTGTTTCTCTCTCTCTCTCTCTCCATCTCTCTCTCTGCTTAATTTCCACCGACCTCGGCAAGTGCATCCACTCCGGCTCATTTTTTCCTCTCGCAAAACAATGTGGGCTTGCCCAGCAAGCTGTTGCATGCAAAAGTAATAATTAGATCTGCCCTAATGAGCTGACAGAGTCCAAACACGTACGCGCACGCACACACATGGCGGCTTGGCAGTGGCCACCAGTAATGAAGGAGCAATGAGGCCGTAATGGGGGGCAGCAGAAAAGAGCGAGAGTTGTTACGATGAGGCCGGAGGTGTATACATGGATGACCTTAGAACTGAAATTAAGCTGGGATGAACCACAGTCAATGACAGAGGAGCACTCCAGTGTCTTTTTAAACTAAGCCTTGTAAACTGTCTGTTGTCATGGACAGTTTCCTAATAGGCTGTGAAAGACATACCTGCCAACTCTCCAGATTTTTGCAGAAGTCTTCCTATTTTTTATCATTTTTTTGCCAATGTTTTCCCTTTCCCAATGTGGTAGTAGCCAATTAACCCATCCCATCCACTAGGGGGCTCTCCCCATCACTTTGCACAGTCCCTGACTCTAGGAGGGTGAAGACAAGCACAAGCCTTCTCTGTTGCGTGTGATGCAGCTACCGCCTCTTTTTGAACTACCGCTGATACACCGTCACTGGGGAGCCAACGTGCTCGGAGGAAAGTGCAGGATTCCCAGCTTAGAATGGACCAATCAGTAGACACCTGAGCCAGAGGACATTGCAAATGTGTGAGTGATAGGGACAGTGAGAGAACTGCCAATTTTGCTCTCTTGGGCCCCGGCTGTTGATGGCAAACAGCATGACCGGGATTCGAACTCGCGATCCTCTGGTCATAGTGTCAGCATCTTAGCCGGCTGAGCCACTCGGGACCTAAGTCTCCCTATTTTTAACCTTTTCTTTTTGTTCCCAATTGGTTATTTCTCCTGTTTATCTCCCAATTTCATTATACAAATCAAATGGGTGTTTCCGAGTTTATATATGGGATATGTATCGTGGTACCTGGCAACCCAACCTAAAGGCAGAGATGAGCGTGCACAGAGGCTTCATTGAGGATGTGAAGTAAGGGCTTATTCCCTGAATGTTACGGTGTCAGCCCCAATAGATTCTCCACAATGTGTTGACAGCCAATCAGTCCGCCCATTCGTTGACTCTCCCCTCCCTATCACTTGTAATGTCTCTGACTCTAGAAGGATACAGACTAATACAGGCCTCCTCCAATGCATGTGAAATCAGGCTCCGCCTCCTTTTGAACTGCTGCCGATACATCAATGCCAGGCAGACAACGTGCTCGGAGGAAAGTTCATGATCCCAGTTCTGATGGATCCCCTGGTAGACGCCTGAGCCAGCCAGCATTAATTAGCAGTGCTGGCTAGAGAGTGCCATCTTACCTGCCTGATTCAAACTCATGATCCTCAGGGTGACAGTGCCTTAGGGTGCTTTCACACCTGAAAGTCTGGACCATGGTCTGAACCAAGTTCGTGTGTATTTTACTTTGTATATATTTGGTCTGGTTAAGTTTGCTTTCACACTGCATGTTTGCGAGCGCACCAAAGACTTTTATTATGACACACCCACGTCCTGTCATCATCACTTACGTCTTCCTACACTCTACATTGATTGGTTGGTAGTAGGACGTGCGTCTGACGCTTAATATAATTCTTTTATATACTGCTGATGCAGTTTTTTTAGTTTAGGTTGCTCTGTCGTCTCATTTCTCTCTTATCGTCTCAGAAAATAAGCTGCACGTTTCAGTATTTTTGTGCGTTTTTTAAGCTTTTCACATGTTGATCAGACCAAAATGATATTAAACACGTCGTCTCCTCCTCGCTCCATGTGCTACCACGGCTGTAATTGGTCAGAAAGTCCAAACCTTCTAGAAAAGTGTTTTCACACTGCACAAGAACCGGACCATGGTTCAGTAGATCCGGACCGAGACCACCTCTTTTGGTCGGACCAAATTTTGCTCCTTTGGTCCGTGGACCGTGGTTCGTGGACCAAACTGAAAGTCCGAAAGTCCGGACCAAACAACGTAGGTGTGAAAGCACCTTTAGTCTGCTGAGCCACTCGGGGCCCCAGCCCCAAATATTTTTGAAAGTGAAAGTAAAGTTTGTGAGCTACATACATTCATGGTTCACCACCAAGTTAACATACAGTTAGCATGTATGAAAGAGCATAAACAAACATACAATACAAACCAATGGACAAGTTTTGTTAGTTGGGAGGTTTTCTCCTCTTTATTAAGAATTCGGAAACGACCGTGTAATCGAGCGCGTAGTACAGATGCTGCCTTACATTGAAAAATGCCTGGTTTTCATTTTCTCAAAAGGGCATTAAGTCAGTTAATTTAGCCCTTAAAGGACAAGTGTGCATTGAACACACACACACACACACACACACACACACTTGCCAATATGTATATTGAATGTTTTATGATGCTGATCACACACGCTAAATAAGGGGTTGATAAAAGGCAACAGGCCCGTGTTTTCATATTTGCAGTTTCAATAATTAAAGTGCATAAATTTGGTGGCTGCTTTAGTTCTGATTAATTATTCATTAACGGCATGTTAATTGCATCCGCACTCTGAATATTTAACAAAATGCAAAAACAAAAGCAGGGGTGGGGTGGGGTGGTGGGGAGAACGAGCCTTGCGTCAATGTTATGAATATTCAAGATGTTAATGAATAGGAGCTTGAAAAGGAGCAGAAACAAAGATGCGTTTTGGAAAAAGGAGGCGTTTGCCAGGATTAGGCACTTTGAAAGATAAGTCATCTCCGTCACCGCGTCCGGCATTTCCATAACAATGGCAGAGGAAAGAGTTGCAAGAGATAGCGAGAGGGCGTGCGGGAGTGACTTAAAGTGGTGCGTCCTCGCGACGGTTCGAGGGCTGGCATTCAAAGTGACTTTAGAGTTGGGGGTGACCTAGTGCTTGAGTGAAGACGCTGTTTGCCTTCATCCTTCATTTGCATGAAAATACGGGGTAATCCTCAGCAATAAAGGAACACTTCAGTGTTTTTCAATCTAATCTCCATCTCCGCTGCATTGGTAGCGTGTGATCAATTACCACAGACGATATTTTCTTTGTATTTAGAAAGGAACAGAAACCCTTTGACTCAAATCACATTTATAATAGTCTTTGGGAAGGTGTTTACATGTACGTTAAGTCAACAGATACTAAGCACAGGAAGTTCCAAATAATAGTGTGCAGTAATCGATGGCTGTGCAGGTGACATACTCCTTTAAGCCACATGTCCGTAGTCCTAGTGTTACTGGTACCTGCTGGCAGGTGGATGAATCAGCTTTTGACATCTCCCTGCTCAGATAAGCATCACACTCCAACTTCTGCCTCTCTGTGTGCATGGCAGAAAGGAATGCCACCTGTCAATCACTCACCTGGTGAACATTCTACTAATGGTGAACACACACTTACCGTCGACCTCGTGCTTCTGCTCTGTACAGTTATACACTGTAGTTCATTGTGCTTAATCAGTTTGTAAGCCATTCTGTGCCTCTTTCACAGTTTCTGACCGCAGGATCACAGAAGACCACACGGCAAAGTGGTGGGACTGACAACAGTGTTGTTGTTTATATACATTCAGACTTTTTAATGGCGCCCTGTCCTGGGCTTGGCTAGGATAGCCTGTAATGCCCTGTGCCCAGTCAGGGGACCCTGATCAGATTAAGTGTATAAGATAATGGACGGATGGACTTTATAATGGCTCAATCATAATTTTTTCTGATTGTATCCATCCATCTTGTCGCTCTCCATCCTTGTCCTGTTCCAAACATGATTGGTTTTTCTTATAACGTAAAGAGTTATCAGGGCTTCTAGTGAAAGGTGTAGTTTAATTAAGACCAACCAATTTGCCAACGTGATTTTCACACAACGGAATTTGACCTCCGCGTTTAACACATTCGTGCAGTGAAACACACACACACACTAGTGAACACACTAGGCTGTGAGAATTTGTGCCCGAAACGGTGGGCAGCCCTTATCCACCGGCGCCCGGGGAGCAGTTAAGGGTTAGGTGCCTTGCTCAAGAGCACTTCAGGGATCGAACCGGCGGCCTTCTTGTCACAAGACCAGATCCTTACCACTAGGCCGTGGATGCCCCCTATTTGGATTAATTTGGATGAGGATTCCTTTCTTTGTTTTCTTTGTTATCCAGGTTTCTCTCAAAAGTTCTCGTCCTGCTTCTTTATTGCCCAACTCTCACCTCAGTAAAGGCTCGTTCTGATCTTGCTTTGAAGAGGCATTTCCTAGTTATACACAGTAAATCTGCCAGTGTTAAATCAACACTATTAGAGTAAAAGTAACACTGGGAGTGTTACATTTTAACACCCTCAGTGTTAATTTAACTCTAATAGTGTTGATTTAACACTGTGTCAGTCTGTGGCTGCTGGATTTTTGTTAATAATTGATCCAAATAGGCCAACACTGTCCACCACCTGAACATTTTCTCCATCGGTGGTGAAGTTAGCGGTCTTTCCTGTTCCTTCGTATTGAGCTGAAGTCTCAGGTTTTCTGATTACGATTTTTTTACCAAACATACATGACGATCATATTTGCATCTACAATCAAATAATTATTAGTTTTATTAGTTTCAAAGAATAAAGAATGTAGCATTAACTGAACCTCTGTATATTCAGGAACTCCTGTGAATGATCCAGAATTGAAAAACTGGCCCTCGGGGTTTAAGGGGTTAAGGGTGCATTACATACAGTGTCTGTTTTACATTCAGCAGCTAAAACGCTACACAGTGCATTCATATAAAGGCATGTTATTATGTAGCATGCCCGGGCTTTAGCCTTCATTGTATTTGATGCCCTCTCCCCTCAGGCGGGGGTAGACAGAAGGGGGTGGAAAGGAGGCGTCAGGGATGACACCTCAGTATAAACACATTTACCGCCACGCTGCTGAGCTGAAGGAGCCCCCTTTCAACAAGCTCATTAGTGTCACTTAATTAAAACGGCAGCTCTTGACTTTGATGCCGATGGAAGCTGGGTTGGGGGGGGGTCATTATGAAACCAGACAAGATAAAGGCAAATAAAGGAGTAAAAGAGAAGGACGCATGTGGTTACAAAGGAATCATATGGAGGAAGTGCTTTCGTAAGCTGGTGATGGATTACAGCAGTGGGCTCCTGAATTCTGAGTCACAGTGACTTTGCGTAAAGCAAATTAATCAGCCAGCCTTGCTCGTTCTGGGCAAATAATAGCCTGGGCTTATTGATCACAGTTTCTTCTCCTGAGCGGTGCTTTCTTAAGGGCAAACGTCTTGGAGCTCGTGGAGTGTGTGTTTAGCGGCCACTGAGCAGACAGTGTGTAGGAGTGGTGGTGGTGGTGGTGATGGTGGGGGGTGTGGATGGGAGGAAGAGGAGGGACAGAGCGAAGCGAGCAGACGGTATTGAAATGCGAGCGCCCGTTCGGCGCTAATTAAAGCCGCAACTCCTGAAATGCCATAATAACCGTTAATTAGGGGCTCTGCTTTTTTCGACGTAATTTGCTAATTAGTCGCTACATTGGTGCGGGTGTCTCTGGCTAATTATTGGCAGGGCTGAGCGACAGCTACTTGTGACTTGAGAGGAAATGACACCATTACGAGGTCCAGCAGCACCAGTGACCTGCCAGAAAACCCTTAATTGCTTCTAGAAGAGTCTGGCAAAGTGGGGGTAGGGAGGATGGGAGAGCCTGCATTTGTTTTTCTTTTTTCAAATCCAAAGCCTCCCGTAAGTTTGCTTGTCATCGCTTGGTGGTGTCGCCGGGCACCAGTTTCAAAGCTTTCTCGTCGCCGTTAGTGTGAGGCAGCAGGCAGTCCAGGGGGTCTCGGACAGCCTGTGTTCTGTGCATCTGTGAACACAGCTGTGATTTTATTCTCTTTGTCGTGAACCATATGAAGCAAGTCGGTACAAAGCCAACAGTGGAGGTAGAAATAAAAACAGAGGAGACGCTTTAAAGAGCTTGATTCCGTTCACTTCTTATGTCAGCAAGCATCATTGACCTTCTCCACCACTTCTTGGGCTCCTGTAAGGAATATGACGCCGGCACTGGTCAGGTTTAGTCTGCAGCTGAAGTTTAAGTTCTGTACCTCAGATTATTTAAGTGTTAGAAAGGCTTTTGTCTTCCTTATAATGTCATTTATTTAAAACAACATAAGCTTTTTCTAACGATTTCATGTGATGACAGCCGGCTTAATGTGTCATAACTGTAGGCTGTCACCATCTGTGTGTTTCTTTGCACGTTTAGAGATCATTACACACATTTGTCAGGCTTTGCCACTGAAAACACATGCTTCAGAATTAACTGTATAATTAACTAATCAACATTTTTCCCTGTTTTCTCTCCCTCTTTCATGCCCTGTGGGTCCACTTGACTGCAAACAGGTAGGACAACATTTGTATCTGTGTGTGTGTCTGTGTGTGTGTGTGTGTGTGTGTGTGTGTGTGATTCTTCACTGTTGCATTTTGGGAACATGAGCTATTTGTATAATTTCTCTCTGAGGCCTTTCATGTTATTTCAGGCCAAATTCCCCACATTAGGAAACTCTAAAAATAAGAATATTGTGAGCCATGTGTGTAGCTGGTTGAATGAAAAGAGAAGTTCTGGGCAGTTTCTACTTTGAGATTCAGGCACTGAGAGATGGTAGAGAGTGCTGGTGGGTCTGAAAACTTGGTCATGAGAATTTTAGGCAGAACTGGGAATTTATAGGGCATGCTATTGGAAGGAGGAAGGACTTCAGACATCCTCCTAATTTTTATTTGCTTTAACAGTCAGTGGAATTGCATGATGGTATCCTCAGATGGTTTTTGGCTTGGCTGTTTAAGGATGCTTTCACACCTGCATTGTTTGGTCCGGACTTTTGGACTTTTCAGTTTGGTCCAAACCAAAATAGTAGGTGTGAAAGTGGACACGAACCACGGTCCGGACCAAAGAAGCAACATTTGGTCTGACCAAAAGAGGTGGACTCGGGCCGGATCTACTGAACCATGGTCCGGTTCGCGTGCAGTGTGATAACACTTTTCTAGAAGGTTCGGACTTTCGGACCAAATACAGGAAGTTTACGCAGACGTTCAACAACATTCAATAACAATAACAAAAGGAAAATAACTGGAAGAGCAGCAAAAATGAGTTGTAGCACTTGGAGCGAGGAGACCACATGTTTAGTATAATTTTGGTCTGATGAACATGTGAAAAGCTTGAAAAACTCACAGAAATACTGAAACATGCAGTTTATTTTCTGAGAGGATGAGAGAGAAAGGAGATGACTGGATGATGGAGCAAACTAAACTAAACTAAAGAAACTGTGGCAGCAGAATATAAAAGTGTATAAAAGTAATATATTAAACATCAGACGCACTTCCTGCTACAAACCAGTCAGTGTCAAGACACACCGCACATGAGGGATGACGACATCACGTGGGCGTGTCATAATAAAAGTCTTTGGTGCGCTCGCAAAAATGTTACAACAAACCTAACCGGACCAAATATATACAAAGTAACAAACACACGAACCTGGGTCCAGACTTTCAGGTGTGAAAGCACCTGAGTTTAAGCTAAGAAAAGGTTTCTCACACTAAAACTTGTCATTTAGAAAATTCATTGAAAGATTCTTCAGGGCCACTATGGGTTGGTTTATAGTATGTGACCTTAAACTGACCACCGATGGTCATATAAGCACCTGCTTGGAATGAGGTCACGTGCTATTTAAATGGTGCATTTCGTTTGCTTTTTTATTTGTCTTTAATCTCCCACAAAGAGGTGAATAAAGAGGTGCCTGGTTCTAATATGTTGGAATACACCCACATAGGCTGGGCTTTTAAATCAGACAGTGGTTCAGAGCTCTGCTCTAGCTCTGCAGCTTCATTAGTGACTGTAATCAATAATGTAAAGGGCCTTCCTGGACTGGTCAGGACTCATGTGTACCCCGTCTTCACCGTCCCGTCCCCCACCATCTCCCCATCAGCCCACGGGCCTCGAACATCAGCCCATCATCCTGTTAATCAAATTACTCCTGAACCAAAATTGACAGTTTTCATTAATTATAAAGGATTATTCTAATTGCAATTCAAATTTATTCATTTAGAACAGACGGTGTTCAGTAATATTTCAGCGCATTTGCATATTAAATGGAGAGGGTCGGCCATTAGGCATGCTAATGTATGCATATTTCCTTATTTTGAATGGGGGAGCCATATGCGGCAGCAGTGCGCGAGGCAGGTGAAGAATCTCCAACGCGTTTAATTTGTTTGACAAACACGACGGGGGCAGCAACACGTCCTCTGGCACCCGCCCGCTCCGCATCCTCTGCTTTCGGCAAGAGGGTTCCCGCATAGCGTACGCTGGCATGAAAGCAGTACAGGTGACACAGGGACGATGGAAGGGTGTGTTTGTGTGCAGCTGTGACCAGCTTTGCGCATTTCATCAGTTTGGATGTTTTTTTGGGGTTTTTTTTCTGTCCCTTTTATTCCCCTCACATAATTTGTACATGACGCCAGTATCTAATTTCAAAGAAGCTCACTGACGTGTGCCATTTGGGTGGTTTGTTTTTGATATGACCCCCTGTACCCTCCCACTTCTTAACCTCTTCTCTTGTCTTTTCACTTCTTTATTTATTTGTTTATTTTAAGAGCTGTGATCTCATCATTAGCCAAGATGGCTGTGGTGAGATTGGCTGTTTGAAAATCCTTAAAGCGCCCCGTTGAGCTCGCAGAATTTCAAGGTCATTCGGTGCAGGCAGGAGAATGAGGGAGCACCAACGAAAAAAAGGGAAAAGAGAGAAAAGTCCCATTAAGCAATATGCTCAGTCCCATGAGATCAAAGCATGTAACATTCAGGATGCAACGTCCGGCCGGGAACATTTTACACATCACCTTTTACTTCCATCTCACCTCTCGCTAGTTCATTTATCTGTAGAGTTATCCTGATTTGAATGTACAGTAGGAGATGCTTTTTTGCTACTTAAGTAAGGAAGAGACGACTCTTTTATCACAGTGGAATAGGAATAGGAATAGGAACACATAGGAATTTGACTTCCTCCTTTATCCCACAAACACTAGAGGATGTTCAACCCCATCATCTGTGGCACCCAGGGAGCATTTGGGGGTTAGGTGGCTTGCTCCCTGGGTACTGTACCATGTCCTAGGGACCAAGCCAGCATCCCCTGTGTTCCTTTGGTCCAGGGCTCACTCTCTAACCTTTAGGCCCTTATCCGCAGAGGTGTCAAATAACAAAGTACAAATACTTTGTTACTATACTTAAGTAGAAATTTTGGTTATTTATACTTTACTGGAGTAATTATTTTCTTTTTACTTCTACTTACTTACATTTTCATGCAGTTAGGCCAAGTAAAAAAAAAGAATTGGTGATCATCCCCGCCCGACCCTCTAAAAAGCACCCGACCTTTTTTTTTTTTTTTTTTTTTTTATTTAAAAAAAACGCGCCAAACACCCTAGTCTGGCCTAGAATCATTCAAATTTTGCATGCTTCCAATGACGTGATCCCAAATCAATTCTGCACATGTGCAGTACACTTCACTGTCAATACCAATGGCCGGTCATTTTTGTGATACAAATCATGACTTTTGCAGTGGCCAGCATCGTAAAAACACTGCAGTCGGCCAATAAAATTCGTTTCATTTCCCTGTTATCTAATGAAATAAAATACAATGGATTATTTTTGCTTTAGTAGACACTGAAATTAAACTGTAATATATTATAATAATTATTATCGCAGCATGCACACAGACTCACACACAGAGAAGCAGACGGAGGGCCGGTTCTATAAATAAGACAGAATAACTGACTAAGACACACATTAACGGTAACTTAACACGCTATTATTAATAATATTATATAATGTCAAATTAAAGTCACAGATGATTTCGTTTTTATTAGGTAACATAAAATAAAGTAATCTATTGTCCCTTTACTTTGCTTAAAATAA
>BRDA01054687.1:13107-32402 GCA_036984385.1 Crenuchus spilurus | reverse complement strand
TGAATCACTGAATTTAGACCAACAACACGAGATGATGTTAGGAGCTGTAGCAGAATCTCGGTTGTGTATTTTGTTTTAACAACGTTCTAATAATACAGATTTATTTAGGACTTCCGTTTGTTAAATATAACACGACTAGTGGTTTGTGAGATGTTCTGTTGTTTTCTGTGAAAGAAATGATGATGATAGTAGTCATTTAAATACAGAAACAACATAAACACAGAGGTCGATTCGTTCGTACCGCTGTGCGATGCGCGTGCACGTGAAGGGGAGTCGGATTCTGGCGGGGAGTCAGAATTCGGCACAACACCGGCGCTGTTCTGACATGGTTGGTTTGTGTTGGTGGGCGCCCTTAACCTGCGTCCGTGGTTGAAATGGTCAAACAGCCTGCCCCGTCCCCTGATGACAGCCCTCACTGCTTTCCCCACACAGCCGTTTGAGAAACGCCAGATTATAAAACACTGGAGTCTGACTATCAGTAACAATGCGGGACAACGTCTCAATTTGGGGGACGCGTGAAAAGTATTGAAAATGCGTGACTGTCCCGCGCAAAGCGGGACATCTGGTCACCCTACTTGCAACCGGGAGCAGTTCGTCCGAGTGCCCAAGCATGAGGGCCAAATGTGGGCCACAATAATTTCGCTATCTGGGTTTGTAATGCTCACATTCCTTCTCACACTGAAAATACCAAGCAAAGTGTTTCAGGTGTTATTTTGTTCTTTTCTTCCTGCAAACACATCTTAAGGTGAGCAAGAGTATGACGCTGTCATCACATTTATTCATTTCAAAATTCTCCACACAGTCTATATTAGGGACAGGTCAGGACTGCAGGTAGGCCAGGCCAGTACCCATACTCTCTCCTTCCACAGCCATGCATTTGCAATGTGTGCAGAATGTGGTTTTGCATTATCTTGTTGAAAACTGCATGGACGTCCTTGGAAAAAAATATTGTGAAGGCAGAATATGTTGCTCTAAAAGTGTACTTAGAGTATAAATGTGCTCTGCCAAGAGCACTGACACAACCTCATGCCATGACATACTCTGGCTTTTAGACTTGTTGATGATAACACTAAGAAAGTTCAACTTTGGTCCGGAGTTTCTTCCCAAAAAAGATCTGGAATACCGATTCATCTGACCACATTGTGCGACATTCCATCTCAAATGCCTCAGAGCCCGTCAACACAGCTTCTGGACCTGGTTAACATAAGCTTCTTTTCTGCACAATGAAGTTTTAAGTGGCATTTGTGAACGTAACTCTACTGTAGTGCTTGACAAAGGTTCACCAAAGTAATCTCCTTCCTATGTGGTTATATCAGAGCGCTGATCAATGATGTGTGTTGCTGCAGTGCTGTCTGAGGGACCAGAGATCACAAGTGTTCAGCTTAAGTGTCCTTGCCATATACGCTCTGAAATTCCTCCAGATTCCTCAAATCATTTAATAATACTAAGCACTGTAGTAGGGGAAATATGAAATATAAACATTTCAATAATTGGCACTAGCTAACCTGGAAATGTGGAATAAAAAACTAATGAATCTACCATATTGACCAACTCTGTGGAATTAAATGGAGAGTCAAGAAGTGTTGATCAAATTTTGGAAGGTTTTCAATAAAATTACTATCTGTGGTGGATATTACGGTACACTTCATGCTAATGTGGGTAGAAGAGCATATATTGTGACTAGGCTAAAGTTTAAAGGAGAAAAGATAATGAATAGAGAGTACTGTTGCGTGAGGGAGGAAACCTGTTATCTATTGACACCAACGTTCAGGACTAAAAGAAGAGTATCATTTCCAAAGATCCCTGTTCTTTAAATACAACAGGGCTCCCACTCACACCTAATTGTCATTCCACTGGAGTCTATTTTCCCTTTCAAATGAATAGCTAATCCACACACGGATATGTAATACTGGACAATATTATTACTCAGTAAACACATGACCAAGTAAAGTATTTTTTAAATTTGTTTAACTTTCTCTTGATCTACTTTTCAGACAATATACAGTAAATGTCTGTAGGCGAATTATGCTGGGACATGCCAGTGCAAGTCTCCAATATTACTACAAGAGGTCTTAGCTTGCACACTAGTTCTAAGCCATCGGCACCACTGTTACAGCATGCTTTTAGCTAAATCTACCATGACTGATCATGAATGATCCACCACTAAAATAATACCTGCTCTGTGAAAGGAGAAAAGTGGCTAACATACAGAGAATCAGTCTACAGTGATACAGATGTAGTGGACTGCAGTCTGTGACTGTTGAAGTACAAAGTGCACCTATATATACACAGTATATACACACACCATTCATTTTTCAGTCCATATACATTTCCTGCCCATGGAAACTACGCTGTAGTGTAAACAGCATGTCTGCATACATATTTGTGTAAATGTGCCCAGACTAGCCCTGCCCGCTCAAGAGGTTATAAATAGATGTTCAGCCTGAAATGCTTGTGAATGAGATGTAATACAGAGGTACTATGCTGGGAAGTCATTGTGCATTTCAAAGCAGAGCAACATAACTCTACTTGGCATGTAAACATATGTGTCCAGACTTGTATTTTGATAAACAGGCACCACTCAAACAAAGCTACGATGTTGGGGACTATAGTTGTTATTTATCAATACCCGAGTACCTCAAATACAAGGATCTCACATATATAAGCCTGCATACAGTACATATATGTAGACTTCAGGACAACATTATATATATATATATATATACACACACACACATACGTAGACCCAGTACAGCACTAGGATGTTCATAGAAATGGCAGTGAACTCTTTAATATGCAGCTGCACTAGCATTTGTGTCAGAATCCAGCGAATGGCTCCAGTAGCTAAGAAATATAATTCTATATATAATGTTGCAGTCCAGCCCTCAGTTCCCCCTCATATGATAATCAATGCTCAGTCATGGGTATAAACAGTATGTACCACAGAGGAGGAACCTACGAGTATACTCCTTTAATAAGCTCAAATGATCAGTGTGCTGTATCCACATGAAGTCAGTAGACCTGCGAGTAGCAAATGTCTTTATCAGCAGTGTTTGCTCTGTAGGGATGGGCGGTTTCTGTTATTTCTACAAAAATCCATTTACTTGTGCCAACTCCACCACACTCACACCCTCAAACAGACCAGCTGGACTGCCATGACTCAGCAAAAAGCTGTAGGCGGTTACAGAATATAAAAGAAGCCCCTCGACCATCCAGGTCTTTGCTTGGTGCCTTCAACTCAAGAACTCACAGAAAACTTGGTTGGATCATCCAGCGTGAGATTTCTACAGGAGTGAGTAGCTCCGTGCACTCTGCTGCCATGGCTGTAGCAGAGCTTTAGCACTTTTTTGCAGATATTACATTAGGACTGTGTTGCAATTAATATATTAATCAGATATACATTAAGCATACTGTTAAAATAATTAATTAACTGTTATAAAGACCTGTGTACTCTGCATATGAACAGCTCATATTCCCTTCAGAGGGATATAGACACACTAGTGCTGCATCATATTTGCCCTTTTGTATCTTTGTCAGGTTCCCATTTTGTGCTATATAGAGCCAAGTAACATGGGACTCTGAGAGGACAAATTTAGAACTGAGGAACATACTGTAGGACCCTGGAAGAGTACATATTTAGAACTGGGGAACATAGGACAATGGGAGAGTACATATTTAAAACTGGGGAACTTAGGACCCTGGGAGAGTACATATCTAGAACTGGAGAATATAGGACCCTGGGAGAGTACATATCTAGAACTGGGGAACATAGGACCCTGGGAGAGTACGTATTTAGAACTGGGGAACATAGGACCCTTGGAGAGTACATATCTAGAACTGGTGAATATAGGACCCTGGGAGAGTACGTATTTAGAACTGGGGAACATAGGACCCTGGGAGAGTACATATCTAGAACTGGGGAACATAGGACCCTGGGAGAGTACGTATTTAGAACTGGGGAACATAGGACCCTGGGAGAGTACGTATTTAGAACTGGGGAACTTAGGACCCTTGGAGAGTACATATCTAGAACTGGTGAATATAGGACCCTGGGAGAGTACGTATTTAGAACTGGGGAACATAGTTCCGTGGGAGAGCACATATCCAGAACTGGAGAATATAGGACCCTGGGAGAGTACGTATCCAGAACTGGAGAATATAGGACCCTGGGAGAGTACGTATTTAGAACTGGGGAACATAGGACCCTGGGAGAGCACATATCTAGAACTGGAGAATATAGGACCCTGGGAGAGTACATATCTAGAACTGGAGAATATAGGACCCTGGGAGAGTACATATCTAGAACTGGAGAATATAGGACCCTGGGAGAGTACATATTTAGAACTGGGGAACATAGGACCCTAGGAGAGTACGTATTTAGAACTGGGGAACATAGGACCCTAGGAGAGTACGTATTTAGAACTGGGGAACATAGGACCCTGGGAGAGCACATATCTAGAACTGGAAAATATAGGACCCTGGGAGAGTACATATTTAGAACTGGGGAACATAGTACCCTGGGAGAGTACGTATTTAGAACTGGGGAACATAGGACCCTGGGAGAGCACATATCTAGAACTGGAGAATATAGGACCCTGGGAGAGCACATATCTAGAACTGGAGAATATAGGACCCTGGGAGAGTACATATCTAGAACTGGAGAATATAGGACCCTGGGAGAGTACATATCTAGAACTGGAGAAAAAGTACATTGCATTCCATATATTACATTAGGACTGTGTTGCAAATAATATATTAATCAGATATACATTAAGCATAGTTGTATACTGTTAAGATGATTATTTAATTAACTGTTATAAAGACCTGTGTACTCTGCATATGAATAGCTCATATTCCCTTCAGAGGGATATAGACACACTAGTGCTGCATCATATATGCCCTTTTGCATCTTTGTCAGGTTCCCATTGTGAACAGTTGAATTGTCTGTTTTAACCTCCTAAGACCCAAACTCTTGCATGGCATGCATTCTTTATTTCTCTTTGCTATTTGGGCTGATTGGCACCTGATTAGTGTAAAAACAAAGAATTATCGCTTTACATGATTTCTGAGGTGGCAGTATAATGGCCGCATAAGAGGACACCAGGCAAAATTTAGTTTTGTGGTCTAAACAACCCAAAATGTGATGTCCACATATGTGGACATGCCAGGTCCTAGGAGGTTAAGTGCATTTGATGCAGCCATCAATGTATAACACTGTACAATGCATACATACTGATTAGCTATTTAGCTTCCTAGCTAAAATGAGGTTGTAATGATATGAAATGACACACGACTGATATAACTAATATATGTGTATGCAAAGGCAAAGAAAAAAGTTACACAGTATCTGCAGTCAAGTAATGTTTACATTTAAAGTGAAACAAGACTAAAAGCCTCAATCTGCAAGCATGCTAACAGCATCCCAACTACGAATTGTTAATAGAACGTTTTTTAAATGTTACAAATTTGGCTCTTACAACGTTCAAGCTGTCAAGTTTTCTTCATGTTTCTAGAATATTTAACGTTTTTAACGTTCCAGTAACATTGCTGCAACATTATGAGACATGACATTGCTTACAGTCCTTGACAGTATTGGCCACACCCACAGAGAAAAACTCCTTTCAAACCGTTTTGAAACAAACAATAAATAATAAATAAACCGCTTATTTAGAAAACATCACTTAAATGAAGCAAACATTACCTGAATTCGTTTTGCACATCTTCCAGCTCAGTGAGATGACGTCATTATATCTTGAACCAATCAAAACGACAGGCTGATGCTACTTCAAACGTTGCCATAACGTTTATCACCATATTTTCAAATTACATAATACTGAAATTCCGAAACTTTTCAAGAAGTTTCAAGGTACTGGCAGCTTTTTTGTTATGCTTGATATTAGGGAGTCATAAAACAGAACGTTAGTGTTTGTCTAAGAACGTTCTGTGAAAAACGTAGTAACGCAAACCATAGACGCCTCGTCGTAAGAAGCCTCGTTGACTGGGTTAGCCTGCTGATGTGACGTAACTGTGTGTCCGCCATATTGGAGGAGGCAAAGCTGCGCTGTGAATAAAAGTGAATGGACTGAACTTCATAAAGCGCCTTTCTACAAAGTTATTTAAGCTACTGTGTTCATTCACACATTCAGATGTGCACTAATATACACTGGGAAACTTTTAGGCACAAAAAATAATTTTGTTTTAAAAATGTTAGAATTGCCAAATACGATCAAAAACAATTCGTCAGTCTTACCTGTGAAAGGTAATCCCACGTGATCCCGTTTTGACTGTAAAATGGTTCGAAAAACTCCACGCAGCACCTCTCTCATGTTATTTTGGTTGCTTTTGCCACCTCCAATATGGCGGCAATGTTGACATACGAGTCAGCGCTCAATGCGGCGTCTAGGTATATATGTCTATGACAATTATGTCTATGCAAACATTTATGACATCACACTTTTTTCAGAACGTTCCGGGAACATTATTACTGTGCCACTGCAGGCTGACGTTCATGGAACCTCTTAAAAATGTTGCTAAACTCTCATATAACGTTTTCTGTTAGCTGGGAATAGCGTTAGCATGCTAAATAACAAATATACACGACTTCCTTTGAACATACGCCCCCTTGTGACGTCTATTCACGGTTTATGTGAAGTCTTTTTGTGTAAAATGAATGTGGATTTAAAACGTTTTTTTTTCTCTTTTTGGCTTATAGTGGCACCCTACACTTTCACTTACTTTCCCATAAGAGGTAAGTGAGTATCTGTTCTCCTAATATCTACCACAAAAACACCTGACCTGAACACATCCATTCACATGCATCCTAAATACAATGCTGAATTAAAAATCTAAGAAAATAATCCCCCAAAAAACATCACAAGGTCATGTAATGGACAGGACAATGTGAGTATTCAACAAGCAAGCATTTGAATCAGTTCCAAAGCAAATTAGACAAATTAATCAATCACATAAAAGGGAGATTTACAACATTTAATTACCCTTCACATACAGACATGGACGGATTTGTTGGTACTCTTATAGCTTATTGATACTATGAGATAAAATATTGCTTACTCTGCAAGGATATTGTAAAACGGCCTAAACAGATTTGATGATAATTCCACAATTGGATTGTTAAATTGTGATGTGCCTACTTTTGCAAATATTTTTAAAGAATTTAACATTCATGGCACTGTAGCCCAATTTCCTTGACAAAGACACAAGAAGACAATTAACCCCAGGTTGAACAGAAAGACAAAGAAGCAAGGAAAACCTCCAAAAAGATACAAGCTGAACATCAATGTCATCAGCAACTGATTGTATCACCCATCACTTTATGAGCTCTATGGGGAATAAAAACAAGGAGATTTGGAAAAACATCAAAAAACCTAATTGAAATTTGCTGAATTGCATATTGACAAGCCACAATTCTTCTGAAAGGTGTCTGAAACAAAACAAACTTTTTGGCCAGTCACATCAGATCTATGTTCAGAGATAAAATCGTGAAGCTTCAAAGAAAATAACAGAAAACATGCTGTAAAACATGAAGGAGGCTTAGTGGTATCCTGGGGCTGTTTGATCCATCATGGCGTGAATATGTACTGGGCACAAATCTCAAGACTATTAAGGCATTGTGGAGCAAAAAGTACTACTGAGGTTTAGAAAGCTCCATCTCAGGTAATGGGTCCTCTAATAGAATAATGACCCAAAACAAAGCTAAAAGCATCCAGAAATGGCTAAAAAAAAAAACAATGGACTATTCTGAAATTCCCTTCTATGAGCTCTGATCTGAATCCTATCAAATATCTATGGTCTGGAGAAGATCACCTTCACACCATGGATAGGGCTGCCCACTGCTTTGGGCATATGTTCTCAAATATGGCCAAATTAAGCACTTAATGACTCAGTTATGGCAATGGATAGTGTATCATGGATCAAAACTGGCCATCTTTAAAGTTTGTCATTGCATTTGAAGTCTGGCCACATGTCTCAATACAACCTACCATGTCAAATGTTTGAACTCCATTTCAGTTTTGGGCCAATACTGACCAACTGTATCAGTTCCCAAGTTGTTGATTAATTCAAGCTAAAGTGATACTGTGTTCCAGCACTGTGGTATGTGGGCCAATGGCAGTAGTAAGTGTGGAACAGAACCAGGCCATCACTTGTTTGATATTAGGGTTACAGGTCTCATCATTACATTTTTTATAATTCACTTAAATATGTTGTTAAATAAAAAAATCTAAAGCAAAGTCTAGTTTCTGTTAAATAATGAACAAACAATGATGGCTCTACTTCTTTTGAGGAAGGCCATCAACAAATGTGTCCGTGTCTGTATCTGGCATCGTCCTTTCCAACATTCTTCACAGTTGACCACCCATCAGTTTTGAAAGACTGTGACCTAGATAAGAGTTCTGTGCCCATACAATGATGCCCTACATGAATTCCTCATTTGAGAAATGACACAAAAGGATATTTTTTTGCTTTAATCTGTTGCAACAATTGTGAAAACAAGTCATAATTTACTTACTTACACTACATTAACTCATTCCTTATGTTCCCACACTTCAGGAATTAACATGATTGTATGAGTCTTAATGACATTTTGGCTTGATGTGGTTCTGTTTTAGGCCGATGCGGTGCAGCACGAATTCTATTGTCTGACCTGGGTCAGCACTGGAAGGAGATTGTGGTCACTCTTGATGAGTGGAAGAAGGGAGAAGTGCAGAAGACCTGTGTGAGTATTTCATTACAAGGCAAGAGTGCCAAGTCCTGATCCCGAGAGCAGTGTTATGGTATTAAAGGGTATTATCTGTAAAATGTTCTACTGTTCAACTTTTTTTTTATTATTTTTAATTTTCTAGCTCTTTGGGCAATTGCCCAAATTTGAAGATGGAGAACTGGTTTTGTTTCAATCGAATGCTATTTTGAGGCACTTGGCTCGCAAACATGGTAAGTACCTTATATGCTATATTTTGATTTATGGCATAAATTCAGCATTTATTCTAACATGAAGTTAAATCAAAAATGTTTTGTATTTATAAAAGTTTTTGGTTTGGAGATTTTTTATGACAAATGTTTTTTTTTCACCATACGTATATCTTGCACTTGTAAAAAGTGCAACTTTGAGTGATTTATATATTTTTTTCATTCAATTAAATCAATAAAAAAATTTTTTAGGAATGTTTCACAAAGCCAGACTGTTCAGCTGTGAAACAAAAATAGTATTGTGTCACATCTGTGATTTGTTTATTTGTTATGAAGTAAAAAACCCAGGTGCTGAAATGACAAAAAAAAAAAAAAAAAAAAAAAAAAAACTTGACCTAACTTGATTTGGGGGCACGGTGGCTTAGTGGTTAGCACGTTCGCCTCTCAGCGCTGGGGTCTTGGGTTCGATTCCCCATCTGAGCGGAGTTTCCATGTTCTCCCCGTGTCTGCGTGGGTTTCCTCCGGGGTCTCCGGTTTCTTCCCACAGTCCAAAAACATGGAGGTCAGGTGAATTGGGTACTCTAAAAATTGTCCGTAGGTGTGTCTGTGTGTGTGTGTCACCCAGCGATGGACTGGCGCCCTGTCCTGGGCTTAGTTGGATAGTGTAATGCCCTGCCCTGCGCCCAGTGAGGGGGTGGGGGACTAACCGCGACCCTAATAAGGATTGAGCGGGTGTGATAATGAATGAATGAATGAATAACTTGATTTGACCTGACTCTATAGGTGTCTGTCTATCATTTTTCCAGGGTTTGTATTGACAAAAAAAAACAACTAAAAAGTGCTCAATCGTCCTCTGTTCCATAATGGATACATTTGATTCAGTAATTTAGTTAAACAGATAGATCGTGATTTCAATGTAACTGGAAAAAAATGTACAATGTAATTCATTCCCAAAATTTCTACCTCCCAGAAAACAGTGTAGATATTTTACATGGGTGTGTTCTTCCATAGTGCTCTAAACACATCACACATTTGCAATAATGGAACTGAAACAGAACATCAATTTGTTATCTGGCATGGATGTGAAGCAAAAAATAATAAAACTACAATTTTCTATTTTTAATTTGCTTTTTTTGTGCAGGTCTTTATGGAAAGAACAACTGTGAAGCCTCCACCATGGACATGATGGCCGATGGAGTTGAAGATATCCGTGCTAAATACATAAAAATGATCTACCAGGAATATGTAAGTTGATTCTAAAGCCAATTTACATATTACACTCAAAATGGAAAATACGTATATTCATACTTGTTACACTCTCCGCCCTGTTGCCTTGTCCATTTATTTTCTCTGTCTCTGCCTTTGTCTGCCCTGTCTAGTCAGTGTTTGCACCTGTTCCCCACCTTGTGTATTATTGTCTGCCTAATTATGTTCCCTTTATATACCATTTTAGTGTTTTTGAAGATGCCTCATAATACAATATGTATTGTTATTAATCAAACTTAGAACATCTACAGAAGGCTAAATAAATAAGGATTATTGATTATTGAATTGATTATTTAACTTCTCAGGAAACCGGTAAAGATAAATATATCAAAGACCTGCCCAACAGTCTGTGCAAGTTTGAAGCTATTATGGCCAAAACCAAAAGTGGCTTCCTCGTCGGTGAATCGGTAAGATGTTACTTTATTTATTTATTTATCGTTTAGTGCTATTTTTATTGCACCATACCCAGTTCAGTTACACAGTAATTAAATTTGAAGTTGGTTTGTCTATTCAGTACATTTTCCTTACCCATTACACCGTTTACAAGATCATGTAAACAAAGTTGTTGCCCTATTCTAGTATGGCCAAAAGCTAATATGTTTGTCAACAGCTATCACACTAGCAACAAGCTAATACACTAGACACAATATAATAATATGGTATGATGCTGCGAGCTCTGTTATGCTCTGTGTTATGTTAAATATATTATACAGTTGTTAAAATAACATGGCTACTACATTGGTGCCAGAAGTGGGATGCTGCCACGAGGCCCATTAGCAAAAGAAAGCAGAGCCCAGAGGCTCAAGACATGATGGATAGGAAGTGACGACACATGGAGCAGAAGTTGAGCTCATCTATCTACCAAGCTATGTAGGAAAGAATTCTGAGTGTGGGTAACCAAATAAGTTGTAATGGCCCTTGGCATTCAAGGCAGAGGCACTCTGGGTGGAGATTTATATTTATTTATTCATTTATTGTTTTATTTGCACTGCTGTTGTGTTGCACCATGGTCCTGTTGAACTTTGTTTTGTTTCATTGTGTATTTGTATAAAGCTGAAATAACAACAAAAAAAAAAAACTCACGTGATGTGATTTGACTTGATCTGAGATGCTACAAAAACAGCATGGCAACTTAATGGCCCTGGTCACAGTGCTCCAGTGTAGGTTTGAGCAGTTGTTGGCACCTGCAGAAGGTAGGCAAATCCAGGTAGAGAGATGGAGACCAAAAAGCAAGTGAATTGACATGTTAGTCAAATCAAGTCAAATTTTCTTTGTATAGTGCTTTTTACAACTGATGTCAAAAAAGTGGTGAAATTTTGTAATTTTTGAATTTCTCCACTGTATGACTAATAAAGGATTACCTTATCTTAAAGAAGCTTTACAGAGTTCAACAATGCATAAGCCATAAAACCCCTGGTGAGCAAGTAAACGAAAGTAAATGAAACCCTGGTGGAAGAACCCTTGGGAGGAACCAGATACAAATGGGGGCACTCATTCTCTGCTGGTCAACTAGTTACATATTTTATTAATATTATTAATAGACAGTGACCACCATATAAGGCTGTAGATGTATTTAGATGTACTGATGTAGTGATACAAGTAATGTTGATAGTTAATGCTAACAACAACAACAACAACAACAACAACAACAACAACAATAACAATAATAATAATAATAATAATAATAGTGGGGCGGCACGGTGGCTTAGTGGTTAGCACATTCGCCTCTCAGCGCTGAGGTCTTGGGTTCAAGTTCACATCTGAGCGGAGTTTCCATGTTCTCCCCGTGTCTGCGTGGGTTTCCTCCGGGGACTCCGGTTTCCTCCCACAGTCCAAAAACATGGAGGTCAGGTGGATTGGGTACTCTAAATTGTCCGTAAGTGTGTGTGTGTGTGCGTGCATATGTGTACACCCAGTGATGGATTGGCGCCCTGTCCTGGGCTTGGTTGAATAGTGTAATGCCCTGCCCTGCGCCCAGTGAAGGGGTAGGGGACTAACCGCGACCCTGATAAGGATTAAGCGGGTGGGAGAATGAATGAATGAATGAATGAATAATAATAGTGGTAGCAGCATTATATCCATATAAATTTTAATGTTGCCAGGACAGGTAGTAGTAGCTAATGGGACAGGTAGTAGTAGTTGATTGGTGAGCAAATGGTCTAAGGTGGGCAGGCATCTCAGCAGTCAATTGTTTATCAATGCCAGGCCAGACCGGTGGGCAGTATCTCACTTGGAAAAAGGTAGAAAGATGGAATTAAATTCCGTATAGATTTATAGACTATAAAGGATATGAGTATTATCAGAGTGAGGCTAAAGACTCTGGATGAACTACCTATAATAGCCTATTTAAAAGGGGAGAGCAAGAAGGTAACACAGACAGGAAGCAGTGCATCTGGAATGCAGCCTGTGAGAGACATTGGAAGTGCCTGCTGTCAGCCAGTTGGAGGATTTGTTGAGTTGTTTGTTGCTTGGAATGATCCTTTGTTAGAGGAGGAGAACTGTGCCTGCATCACTTCTGAGGACTTTGATTGGTAGTATTTGGACAGTATTGGCACACTGTCCTTGGCTTAGTTGAATAGTGTAATGCCTTGCCCTGCGCCCAGTGAGGGGTCAGGGGACTAACCGCGACCCTCATAAGGATTAAGCGGTTGGGATAATGGATGGATAGAACCAGTTAGATAACGGCGTGGCATAGAAAACCTGGACATTCTGTGGATCTCTATGTTCTGTTTAATATACTGTTCATTTGTTAAGAACACACCCCACATTCCTTGCAGCCACTATGACACTGCGTTCTCCCATTTGAATCAGGTGTAGTAGAGCAGGACTGTCAAAGTTTCGTTTAGGAACAAGATGGTAATGGTGCTCTAGAACAAATGTTTGATACATTATGAAATGAAACCCAGTGATTTAAGAGTGTGATTTCATTCTTACGATGGTCTTTTCTGTCTGTGCACAGATCTCGTTTGCTGACTTCAGCCTTTTTGAAGTGTTGCTGAACCACTTGGTGCTGAGCCCCACTTGCCTGGACAACTTCCCTGCCCTTAAGAGCTTTGTGGACAAACTGAAAGCCCGTCCCAAGATCAAGGCTTTTCTGGATTCGGAAGCGTACAAGAAACTGCCCATCAATGGTAATGGCAAGCAGTGATTCTGCTCAAGGATGTATATTTAGTCTAATGCCATAAATCTAATCAGCCATAGAGATTAGAGAAATGTTCTGCTTTGCGGCTAATTTTTAAGACTTAAACACTTTGTGATACTCTTTGACTTATCTAAATGTACTTGTCATTTATTGACAATAAAAAAGAAAAACAATGATGATGTGCAGTGCATGCTTCCAGTAGTCTGAAATATAGCTGTATTTATGTTTATATGCATATACTGAGACTGTGTGCACTTGGCTTATGTGACCATATTCATGGAAATTGCAGAGTTAAAAAGTGTACCATTCAATCCACAGTTCAGACAGTTCATATGTGGGACTAAAGCTGCATAAATATGTTTGAATACATTTTTACATATATTTGCGTGTTCAATCAGAACCGTTGTATTTATTCATGTGTGTGTTGCAGTGGTGGACATGTGCATTTCACACCTAGGCCTTTAAGTAATGCTCCGTCTGAATTAATCTACCCCTCAGAAACTAATTTATGGTTATAGAAATACAGTATAAAGAGCCATTGCATCGCAGACAGATAACTTCTGTAGCCTTAATAAGTGCCTCTATTTAATAAACAAACCAGGGATGAACAAGTCTCCTACTGCAGCTACCGCCGCAACACACATAAAAAACATCAATATTAACCTCATAAACTTGCAGTATTATTTATATATTTGGACCAATCTAGACTATCCAATCAACAGGTCTGAATACGGTGATGTTGCCATATTCCTGCTAGAGGGCCCCGGTGACACCAACTCAAAATCTGATTGGTTGAAGCAACAGTTTCATTGACATTTAGTTTGTGTTAAGAGAGCCTGCAGAATGGATTGTGAGGACCTATGGGCAGACTTATTTGACTTTGACTCTGCCTGGCAACAAATGCTGGCTGAAATGTGATTGGCTAAATGCTTTAATATGAAAATACATGTCTGGAAACAGCACAACCATTGGAAAAGCTATAAAAGAAAGCGGACAGACCATGAGGAATTATTTAATAAGTATTCATGGACAAAATATAATTAACATCAGTTTGTGATTCAGATATTTCTTAGGCCAGCAGAGAAGGCTTTGCAGGCCCTGACGGCCCACCACTGATGTGTTGAGATGTAAAGAGTGTTTACTTAGCCTACTGAGCACACTTTTAGCTTAACTTGGCAGAGGGGTATTCATGTTAGCATTCATGTTAGCATGTTGTGTATAGCTGGTGTGTATGGCTGGTGTGTATCTTTTCTGCAAGTGTGTGTTTCAGCCTCATACTGCTTGTTTTCCACTTGCTCTGTTCAGTCATTGTATTGGCAAATAAAGAACACTGCAATTTTATGGCCATCTCCAAGATGTCTACTTCTATGCCGATGCATTTGGCGTCAGAAGTGGGATATTGTACCTTGATGAATCAAGATGTTGATTGGGGAGGCAAACTTGCATTACTGGATGTTGGTGGTCAGGATGATAGAAAAGCGTAAGTGCTTATGACAGCAGTCATGAACCTCACCTGGATGCCACAGGAAGATATCAAGATCAAGATATCAAGAGGTGCAGCAGTAGTAGGGTTTGACCATCTGGTGACAAAACATGGTGAGCTGTTTTGTTACTTGAACAAGGAACTGGCATCCAGGACAAGAGTGTATCTGGACACACTGTGCTGTGAGAATGGATGTACTTCCAAGCAGCAGTTGGCATGGAAGGGTCCCTGTGATGTGGAGAAGCAAATGGGTGAGATTAGTACTGGGTTATTGGACTGTGTGGTATTGGACTGTTGTGGACTTGGTACTGTCTTGCTCCGTATAGGCCCTGGGAAAGAGAGACTGTATTGGGCCAGGATGTCTCTGTACCATCCACAGTGGACATTTCATAAAGCAAGATTTCTCAGTTTATCCAGGTAACGTAAGCAGTCCATTGGGAAAAGTGCAGGATGACATTCCTATTGGACAGTTCTGGGCTTAGGCTATCTGGCTAATCAGAATCCTGCTTTGTGGAAAACCTCCCAGGAGCACACCAAGTATGAGGATTATAATTAACTGCAAAGGACCTTCAAGGGGAGGCTGTGTGGCATCACAACAGACTTGTCAGCAGGCAAGTAAGTGGAGGACTACTCGTTTATGGCCCTCCCTTCTGTTCTCTGGAACAATAGTTTCTTATTTCTGGTGTATATTAGTGCATGTGTGGTGCTAAACACAGTGATGCACAGTTAGTTTGCACTTTGAGTGACAGATGGGTACTCACCATCAGAGTATGGTGTATGGTTGGTGGGTATCTCCTCTTCTTTTGGATGTGCTTTATCTATGAGGCTTTATCTATTATGAGGCTAGTGTTTGCTGTATTTGGTGTTTCTACCGAAATCCACTCTCATAAATACACACACAAACACTTGTTTTTGTGAATTATTGGGACATTACATAGTTTTCCATTCACTTCCTGGATACTTGGCCAACGTTCAACCATAGCTACTACTCGCCTAATCCTAGCCTTAACATTAACACATCTTCTCCATAAAAGGTAATGGTTAACATTATGACCTGCAGGGACAGTTAAATATCAGAGTGAAGAACCAGCAGCTGAATATGAAGAAGAGTCAACAACAGCAATGAGCACTAACTTTACCACTGATGGAAAAAATGTCAAAGAGTGGACAACTTTTGCCTACTTGGATCAATCATTAACAAAACCTGGATCCAGTCATCAAAGACTAACACTCAGTAGAACAAGGATGAAGGAGCTGGAACTGTCCAGACTGTGCTCTCTGTTATGGATGTGAACGCTGGACACATAATAAACACCAGGACTTATTTTGGACACATTAGAAGAACCAATTCAGTTGAGAACAGTTGAAGGTAAAAGAGGAAGAGGATCAATAACAACATGGATAGATACAATCAGAAGAATCACAAGCAAGTCATTAAGAAGCCTGAAAAGTCAAACAGAAGACTGGATGTTCTAGAGAAACATGATCCATATGGACACCAGGAGTTGGAACTGACTTGACAGCACTAATAAATAAATAAAACGCTGCAGGAACCGGCTTGAGAAAGAAAGGCCCCACCACAATGTGAGTGGGTAAACAGGTTTTGGTAACCACAACATGGCATAAACCTGGTACACACATACACGTACACAAGCCAGCCAGCCAGATAGAGAGATAGTCAGATCGATATATAGATAACCTCAACACGTCTTATGTCTTCACCTTAAAATTGTATGACTAATGTTGCAGCGACCAGCTCTGTAATTCTGCAAGGAAGAAAGGTCCCCACAAGCTGAGTGTTTAAACAGGGTTTGGTCCCCACAACGTGACATAAACCTGGTACATACACACAAACACACACTGGTATTACTATACTAGTGAGCACATTTTCTTCACTACTGAGGAAAAATAAACTTAAACCTAAACTAAACATTCATAAAAGTCAATCCTTCTGCTCTTTTAATAAAAAATTGTTTGTAATGAAAAAGTCACAGTTCTTGACCAGCAAAATGCCCCCACTTTTACAGATCTGACATGCATTCCTATCATTATAAGGACTTTCAGTCCCCACTAGGGAGAAATACAAAAACACACACACCAGGACAATTGGAGTAACCAGGTCACCTGGGGGGTATTCCACAAAGCAGGATTTCTTTGTTTAGCCAGGTAATTTAAACCTAAAGTCAAACCTGTCCAATGGAAACGAACAGCAGGACATTCCTATTGGATAATCCTCAACACTGGGCTTAAGATATTTGACTAATTTAGAAATCCTGCTTTGTGGAATACCCCCCTGATTTCCATGCTTTAGGACTATCGGAGGCAACCCACACAGACACAGACAGGACATGGAAACCTAAGACCCTAGCACTGAGAGTCAAACATGCTAATCAGCAAGCCAGCACATCTTAAATATAATTAATAATAATAATAATAATAATAATAATAATAATAATTAATAATAATTAATAATAATAAACATTATATGAAATAGCATATAAAATACCTTTAAAAGTATAATGTTGAAAAGAAAATTAACAACAAATGAAGCTCAAAATACGATTTAAGAGTGCAAAACTTTTTAAAAATAGTTTCTTCAGTGTTTGGACACTTGTTGAATGTCTTTTAAGAAAATACTACACTGGAGATTTTTTCCAGACCTGGCAACCACTCACTCGCTAAACCGCCATGACTCAGCAACAAGTTGTGGGCGGAGACAGGATATAAAAGAAGCCCCTCGATCATCCATCTGGTCGCTCCGAGCCTTCAGTTCCAGAATCTGCAGAAAACTTGTTTGGATCAACCGGTGTGAAATTTCTACAGGAGTGAGTAGCTCTGTGCTTTCTGCTGCCTTTGCTTTAGCTGAACCTGAGCTCTGTTTTTGCATAGCTTGCATTAGGACACTGAGAGAGACTTTGTTTGCAGGAGTCTTATTTTAACTCCATGTTCCACCTTAAATTTTCAGACTTTACATTGAGGCTGCTTATAAGCCGTGGTAGTCGCCTGAATAGAACTGCTTCGGCATTTAAGGTGGAACGGGGAGTTCGAATAAAACGATAGGTTTTTCATCTTTGCTGGTTAATGCTGCAGCGAGTAGATTGTTATGCATTTTGCACAATAGTATCTTTAAATAAAATTGGGGGTAAAGCCAGTGTTTACATATATACAAATACTGTGTGTGTCTTAGCCAAAGTTGCCAGATTGTTCTCTTTCGCACCTCACTCGGTAATTTTTGAAAAAAGGAATTTCAACTTAAAATTATATAATCTGCAATTATCTACATTTTGGTAAGCAGATTTAAGAGTAGTACATTAGATAAACGTTAGGCTGGAGAATCTGGCAACCCTGTAGCATCGGTAACTGTTTCCAAATTGGCAAGTAGAAAGAAATCTATCTGATTGGCATGCATCCAACTTGCATAACAGGAAGTCATAATATAGATGATTATGTGCAGTTACTTGAATTACAGGATCTGTGAATCCAGTCCATGTCGTGGCTTTCATAACTAGGATTGCATTTGGATTTGTGTAAAATAATTTGTATCTTTTGTTTTCCTCTTATAGTGCCCCCCTACACCATCACTTACTTTGCTGTACGAGGTATGTGAGACTGTCTACTCTCCACTACAATCACATGACAAACACCTGACCTGAACACAGTCTTGCAGCCATTCACATCAGTCAGCTGCTTTAGTAGTGATGGTAACTGTGATGCCCTAAAGGAGTTGTGACGTGCCTCCTAAATATACTGTCACATTAACATTCATGAAAAAAAAATCCCTCGTTAGCGGAGAAGACACTGCAAACATTCAACAAGCAAGGATTTGACTCTTCCAAAGCAAACTGGCCAAAGTAATAATCCAGATAAAAGGGAGATTTACAACACTCGATTGGCCTTGACATATCTGGCATTGTCCCTTCCAACTTTTTATAAACTGTTGACAAGTTGCACCCAGTTTAGAACCTCTGACCTAGAATAGCTATGACTGGGCTTATCTGTGAGCATCTCCATGCAAATCTGAGCAGATTCATATGCACTGATTTCAGTGATTCAAAACCACATTTTGCATCAGTCAAATTCTACCATAGACCATCAGGAATTGGTTCATGATCATAAGTCCAGCACCACATGTCTTATACTGCAAGCTTGAGGGATTACAGGATGTTTTTGACCTTTTGGCTTGGTGTCCTGTGCTCCATCAGGGCGATGCAGCGCCACACGCATCCTTCTGTCTGACCAGGGTCAGGAGTGGAAGGAGATTGTGGTGAATTTTGATGAGTGGATGAAGGGAGACCTGAAGAAAACTTGTGTGAGTATTTAATTAGGCTGGAGGATGTCATTTTACACGACTTACTCTTCGACAACCACACTTTCGGATTAATTTATGAGTGTGTTCAAAAGAAGTCCAGAGGGAAGTAGGTGAGTAGTTTTAAGTGGTGTTAGAGGAAGGTGAGGACTGGGACCAGTCTGTCTTCCTAC
>BRDA01054687.1:0-13097 GCA_036984385.1 Crenuchus spilurus | reverse complement strand
TCTCTCAGTTTAAACTTTTGATCTGTGATTTGTGTTCTATTCTGAATAAAATACTGACATTTGCCATCTCCACATCATTGCATTCAGTTTTTATTTACAATTTGTTTAGTGTCCCAACTTTTTTGGAATCCGGTTTGTACTTTAATTTTTTTTTTTTTTTAAACTTTTATAGGTCTTTGGGCAGTTGCCCAAATTTGAAGATGGAGACCTGGTTTTGTTTCAGTCGAATGCGATCCTGAGGCACTTGGGTCGCAAACATGGTATTACTTTATCTACTAATACTTGTATTTTAGGATGTACGCCGTTTATGCTAATTAATTTAAAACAAATGTTTTGTACTTTTGCTAAAATTACTTTTGCAATTGGTACAAATGTGCAAATAGTTGCTCAGTAGCCTCTTCCATAATGGGACAACTTTTTTTGTAGACTACAGCAGAAATTGTAGAAGCATGTTAATGCAGATTAATTGTAACTTGTGTACCTTTTAGCTAGGGGTGTAAAAAATAACCAATTTGAATCGGAAGACCGATTTTGACTTAAACGATGTGAGTGCATCGGTACATGGACCCATGAATCGGTCCATTTGTAAAATGAACCGGCCGATGGCCCGATTCAAGAGCTGACAATCGGTTTGGTGTGATGTGCTTCAGCTAGCGTGCGCTCTCTCTCGCTCTCATGAACTGTCGCAATACTTGTCACAGTCACGTTTGAAAGACAAACGTGTCCGACGCACATACATACTGTACAACGCTCCACCGAGCTTAAAATCTAAAATAACAGAACATTTGGTGAGACGTCATGAGGAAAGTGGTGATGAGGATGCTAGCACTGTTAGCCCAAAGACACGGCAGGACAAACACAGAAAAACAGGACTTCTTCAGCCAAAACTCGACCACAACTCGGGTAGAGCCAAAGTATTAACGGCTTCAATAACCTGGTTATCGAACAGAATTGAATCGGTCCAATTGAAAATAAATAGTTTCTGAATTGTATAGTACCGCATGAATGGAGATACATATTGGATTATTAGCCTGAAGTTTAGAAAGTTGAGCACCTTTTGTTTTAGATGTCCATCAGTTGAGGCTCTACCAAATTCATGGGACATTTTCCATCATTGCGTAGGCCTAGTATCTCGATGCAGATTTGGTAAGTACTGTATATTTTGCAGCAGAGATGGTTAAATAAAACATTTTAATCACAAAATGTGAATCGAGTGCAGTCTTGAACCATGCGAACATCTTTCTCAAAGTTGAAACCATTCTCGGGAAAGCTGTTAGCCATGGTGTAGCGTTTCAGCAGAGCATGGCTCGCTCAAGCAGGGAAAATGGTACATTATTGTAGTTTGGGAACAAAGTATCTCAAATATTTCACCTTGCATGGTTGGGTGACTCCACATCAATACAATACAATATGGTCTTTTCAGAACCTGCAGTTTAGATACAAAATGCTTAAATGTAGAATTTTCAAAGCAAATTCTCCTTCATGGAAAAAGCGTCAATGATGTAGAAATGGAGATGGTCGGTCTGTGTACAGGACCTGATTATCACCGCTGTGTGTTGGACCCTACTCAAAATACATTCTCCAGTTTGCAATAAGGGAGTCGAGAGTTTGTGTACAAAACAATTTATCTGAAATGAATCCCTTCCATATTTCTAAAATTACTAAATATGACTAAAAATAACTAATTTGCATTCTTTAATTTGCATATTCAGGTCTTTATGGAAAGAACGACTGTGAAGCCTCCCGCATTGACATGATGGCTGATGGAGTTGAAGATCTCCGTGTTAAATACTTGAAACTGATCTACCAGGAATATGTAAGCTCCATGTTGATTCCAAAGCCTAACTTACAAAGCAGGAACACCACAGCCCACGCTTTTATTTATTTTTTTAAATGTAGGTCTTGTAGATATTTGGCTGTTTGACTAAGATCGTGTAGTTACTTAACATCTCCCTACAAATCCCACAGTTGTCTAGTTGGATGTTTAATAAACATAAAGTAGAACCTACAGTTCCTTAGATTTTTATTGCCCATTTTATTCCCCCCCTCAGGAATCTGGTAAAGAGAAGTACATCAAAGAACTGCCCGACCATCTCAGCAAGTTTGAAGCTGTTCTGGCCAAGAACAAAAGTGGCTTCCTTGTCGGTGACTCGGTATGATGTTATAGATCACACTGACCTCATTTACTCAGGAAACTCATCCTCAATTTTTGTATTCATTACAGTGCTGTCCCTCTATTCAACATGTATAAATGATACTGAAGAGACACCTGGGCCTGAGGGCCTGCAAGTGTCCCCATTTAGCAGGACTTTGCCTGATTTTAGACTTTTTAATCAAACTGTAAACGATGGCTGTGAATTTGTTACATTCCAACATGTCCCGAAACTAATCGCAGGATAATACAACAGCAGACCAGTGCTCTACAACACGTGATTTTAAATTACCTGTGATCTGCTTCTCATTGTGCTCTCTTGTCTGACAGATCTCATTTGCAGACTACAACTTCTTTGATTTGTTGCTGAACCATTTGGTGCTGAGCCCCCCTTGCTTGGACAGCTTCCCTGCCCTTAAGGGCTTTGTGGACAAACTGAAGGCCCATCCCAACATCAAGAATTATCTGGACTCGGATGCCTACAAGAACCTGCCCATCAATGGCAATGGCAAGCAGTGATTGTGCTGGATGTAGACGGCTCCATTCTGAAGCCATTAACCCAAACCTAACCGTCCATTTGACTGTTGTATTGATTGGCGAAGCATTCTGTGTTGTGGGTACTTTTTTAGGAATTATCCCCATTTGATACACTTTTTGACTGATGTACTGGTTGTTTATTGAAAATAAATATACGTTCAAAAGCAAATGTCTTGCTACATGTCTATACTTTTATGGATTTCAGCTCTTGCATCAAGTCTGTTCCCACGTTTAGACCATCTGTATAGAGCAGGAGTGTCCAACAATACTGGAATTCCTGCAGTTTAGTGATCTTCCTGATCAAAAGCAGCAGCTCAACAGGTTTACTTGTAGTGTTGGAGCAGAGAAATCACCAAACTGCTGGACACCAACCCTCCAAGACTGGAGTTGAACATGCCTGGTTGAGAATTTGGGTAAAAGCATAGATGTATTAGGATGAGAAGTTTGAAATTTCAAAGGCAATCCCAAGCCTTGAAGAAGCATCCATCCTGATCAGGGTCACAGCGAGTCCCCTACAAGGTAGGACATCACTCGATCATGGCTAAGGACATGCCGATGAAGCATACACATGAGAAAATTGGAACAGATACAGCTAACCTCTGTGCCATATGTATCTTCATAAAGGGGGTGGAGTCTAAACCAACATCCATACATTTTTGAACCATGGTGTGTTTGGTGTTCCTACCTTATATCCAACATGCAAATTTGCATCCAATGGCCTTGTGTAACATACAAAGTAATGGTCCACTCAAATTAGTTACCCAACTTTCCATCGACCTCATTCAGTTGACAAGCCAAGATTTGTTTGGAGTCCAAATTTTGGCCATTTAATTTAGTTTGCATTGGAAATCTAATTAGAACTCCGTCACCAAAACAGCCAGCTGAAACCACATCAACTAATTGGTGAGGCAGGTTGAAATAAGATTTGGTGAGCTTTACAGCAATGCGGTGGCTATTTAGGTGACTTGAGTTAGCTAATATGTTGCTATCCAATACAACTCAATAGTCAACATTAGCCTCACCGCTCCAGTTCTAAACTCAAGCAACGTTGGGATGCTAGAGATGTCTTGGCTGATCATCTGAAATGTGTAGAACAATTTCCAAGTGAACCATTGCTTTAATAGTTCGAGTGGCTCAGCAGGCTAAGATGCTGACACTATGAAGATCGTGAGTTCGAATCCCGGCCATCACAGCTGGGCCCACAGGGAGCAAAAATTGTGTTCTATCTGGGCCGGTAGATGGTACTCTCACTCATTATTCACACATTGCAATGTCCACTGGCTCAGGTGTCTACTGATTGGCCAATTTGAAACTAGAGACTTTCCTAGGCACTTTGGCTTTCATCAGATCAAAGGCAAAAGACTATTCTACGGTCACGTATGAGGTTTTTCCCCAATTTTAAGGTTGCATGTTGCTGCAGTAATTTGTCAGATAATGTGGTTTAACAAGTTACCTGTGCTGAACCTTCAAAAGTGGTTGTTGAGTTATCTGACAAAGAATTAAACATGACTTTAATGTCAAATAAAGGCGTTAACATAGGTGACAGTCTCAGGTTATCCATCAGTCAGTTGTGTGATTAGGAAAAGTAGTCAAAAGTAACTGACCCCTTGCTGCCATCTACTGGCTTCATACCATTTTCATCCGTCCAGTACTATAAAATTACAAGCTCGGATACATTTGCAGTACTACCCCACTGTTTCAGGTCATTAAAGAATGGCTAATGGGAAGGTAGCAATGCTCCACACCATCATTACACTCCCAAATGATTTTTCAATGAAGAGTGCTACTGTACTTCTGTAAAGAAATTGGCACACAAATCCTAAAAGTTGATAAAGAGAACCAATCAAGTGACATATTAGCCCTGGTCATCTATTTATTGAGGAAATTCTGCATTTAACCCATTCTTGTCTGGAGTAGTGGACGACGCTATCCATGGCACCTGAGGAACTGGTGATTAGGTGCCTTGCTGCCATGTCCTGTTGGTTCAGGGGATCAATCCAGCAACCTTCCAGTCACAATGCATCACATGAAGCATCCTTATCTAGCAGGAATGCCTAAAGAGTGACAGCTTTGCTTTGTTTGCCTTAATGATACAGTATAAAAAATAGATCCAAAGATGCATTTTAAGCAAATAAACCTAAACCTCAATGTCACGTTTCACCACCAATATTGCATTTAAGATTCCTTGCTGACTTGGCCTCACCATTTCCAATCAGGAAATCCCAGATATCATCTAAAGCAATGTTCCATTACTATACTGGTCTAAATGAAGTTTATTACACGAGCTGTGGGAGAGTATTCAAATCAACACTTCAGCAGAAGTCATGTCCTGAGGAATGTCCTGAAATTGCTACAATTCAGCTCAGTTTCAACATCCATCCATCCATCGATTACCTTATCCATCCTGATCAGAGTCGCAGTTAGTCCCTACCTCCTTACTGGGCTAATACGACATATTCCAAGGCTAATATTTTTAAAACAGGTGATTTGTTTGTATTTTTTCAGTCACAAGCAGTAAAATTTGAACTTCAAAAAATATGATTTAGATCAACAGAAGTCTGTAAAAAAGTCAAGAGCACGTATGAATGTGTAAAAATAATTTCTTTCAAATCAAAAATATTTTATTGAAGTATTTTTATTTAAAAGTGATTGTTCTGCCGTGCTGTAGTTCTATTGGATGTCAGAATACACCAGAGAAACATATAAACAGTAGTCAGCAGAGGCTAATATGGGGTCTAGAGTGTAGAGGATCGATTTTTAAAACATCATTGGTATTTAAGTAACATTCTGTCCAGCCCTACCTGGTGCACATGTGACACAAAGGATTAAGGAATGTCATATGCCCACAAAACTTAGACAATTTAATGATATTCCATGACCTTTGGGTCTTCAGTGTACACAACTGCTGAAATAACTTCATTCAGTATGCTAGCATGCTAGTTAGCAAGCTAAAGGGTACACAACTAATTGCTACAAAAATATGGCAACAAATTGCTAAATTAAAGCTCATAACCAGACAATTAATAAACAGGACTTCTATAATAACTGCAGTATGTCAGTTTGCTAGTTAGCAAGCTAAATGGTACACAACTAGCTACAAAAAGGCAACAACCCACATTTCTAAAGTTCATAACCAGACAATTGACAAACAGTACTGCTGAAATAACTGCAGTATGCTAGTTAGCAAGCTAAAGGGTAAAGGGCAAGCTAAAACAACTACACTTACAACAAAAAAGGGCAACAGATGACATTTATAAAGCTCATAACCAGACAATTGATAAACAGGACTGCAGTAATAACTGCATAATGCTAGCATGCTAAAGCTAAAGGCCAAACAACATGCCACAACACAAAAAAATATGGCACCACACCATATAACCAGACAATTATTGTAAATTATATGCACACCGTGTTCAAAACACTGCTTTACAAAGTTTGTCTGGCTAGCCAGTTAGCTCACTGAGGACAGCAGTACACTGAGATAATCGGCTAATTCCCACAAAAAATTAATCAGCCCCTTCCTCACGAGTACTGCAAATGACTTATTGTATGTGTAGATTTTATTTAAACGGAATATTGAGTGAACAGGACTGTACGACGTGTAGAAATGCAATGCAAACCAAAATCTCAACGGTGCTTGCAATTTTTTTATTTCACATTTTATGGATCTACCAAAAGATCATATTTACTGTGTGAAATCAGAGCCAACCAGAACATGGCACATAGACATATGACAAATACACAACATGTATTCTGCTATAAACCATTTGGCAAACAATGACTAAATGCCCTAGAGCATTTAATACGCTCATCAAGTTGTCCATGTCTTAGGGCAACTTATTTTCTGGACAAAATGAAGAGAGAGGTTGCCCGTCTGACAACCATCTGCAATCCACAGGTATAAAAACGACTGTAAAAGTGTTCCAATAAGGAATCAGGACCACACTTTCCATAATCTGTCCAGAATTAGATTTGTTTAAAACTTCTGCCATTTGTGTTAAATAATACAGAGAACAGAACCACCAAAAATAAATTAATATAACTTAAATGATATAATGACATAGCTGTTAAACAAAAATATGCTCTGCTACATCCTCTTACATACAAATGTGACCTCTGGCCAAAAAGGAAAATATCATACGTATAATAATAGAATAAGCCGAATTTACTCAAACTGCCCCCCAAAACTGTCAAAGTCGATAAAATGGTCATGATGAGAAATAGCTAGAAAAGCACTTCGTAAACAATTTCATCTGCATTTATCCTGAACGTTATATTGAGTATAGCAAGTGCAAACACTGGTACTTACAAAGCAGCATGTTAAGAAGATTTTTAGGTCACAGGTAGCTTGAAACATTAGCGACAGGTACACTTTGTAGCAATCATCTCCTCATATTCCTTATAGGCGATAGAGCCATCGTTTTCAATGGTCAAAACACTTAAAGGGTCGTATTCTGATGGAACGCATGAAGGCCTGGGGATGGAGGAGTCTAGCTTTTCATAAATAATGTTCTGCACCATGGTGTGAACGGGTGAGCCGTAGATGTAGCCCACGGCCCTGGGGCAGATCCCCTTGCAGTACCTGGGGTTGTACTTGTGTGGCGCTATGATCCAATGGTCCAGCTTGAGTTGGCTGAAGCTCACCCTGAAGTCGTACAGGTCACAGTCATCTGTGGGGAACTCGTACTTGGGCAGGTTGGCCTCTGTGCTTGGCTTGGGATGCTCAGTGCTATTAGGAGTGCTCCTTCGATGCCTCCACACGGGCTGCGCTGACCTGGAGTGGCGACTGCGCTGGAGTTGCTTTGTATCCCAATGGTTTGAACTAATGCTTCCAAATCTGTTGTGTGCAGGTGTTCTCTGGTAGGCCACCTCGCTGGTGTCGTTGAGATACAGCAGAAGCGATGGTGCCATATGGGTGAGCTCTATGGGACTTCTGCCAGAGTGGCCATGAAGCCCATCCTCCAGGCAGGTGAGATTGAGGAGCAGGTGGATGTCCTTGTGGCCACGAATGAGCGGCTGGAGGAAGGAGGTCACGTCCACTTCTACCCACCTATTACGGCCGGCCCGCTCTGCACGGACATGGAAGCTGACGGGCATGGTTGATTGGGGGGAACCGTGAGTGTGGAGACAGATGCGGTCATCTGGAGGGTCATGTTCCTTCACGTGCAGATAGCAGATGGAGGACAGGGAGGCCGCATGGTTGTGGTTGATGGAGTAGAGCAGGACTGACTTGAGCAAATGCTCCTGGGCTCGGACACGATCCAGACTGTAGGAAATGTCCTGCATGAAAAATTCTGTGAGAAACAAGACATCATTGAGAGACAAAGTCTTCCCGTGGCATCAAGGATATTGTAAAATGACAAAAAATTAAGGAGTACTGCTTACAATGCCTACCCAAATCCTAACATCCAACAGATCAAAGTCCACCATCTAATAAAAGTGGATATAACGTTGCTCTTGGCAACATATTGTCTATCACTAACTCGCAGCACCTTTGGAGGTAATCAGGGATGCATTATGACCACATTTTTAAGAATTATAAAGTGTGAACACCAAAGTTCGTCAAAAGTTGCAATCAGCCATTCGAGTCCCATTTATACGTGGGGGAATAACAACATTAAAACAATGTAACAATACTGCTATACAATGTTTTTTTCAATCGGATACCAAGCCCATGTAACACCGAAAATTAAACTAACATTCTGGTATCGTTCTTGCATGGTTCTGTTAAATGACAACATTCCTGGAACGTTCTTTGAAGGTTTTGACTAAAGTCTGAACAAACCTAGATATAACGCTCCAACCTAACGTTAGCCTAACGATGAACGAATGTTCCCTGTTTGTCACCTGACCGGGTGTATAATAATAATAATAATAACATTAAAAGAATGTTCAAAGAACGTAATGTTCACACCTAACGTTCTGATAACCAAGCAAGAACTATACACCATAACGTTCTGTATACGTTAGCATAACCTAAATGGAATGTTCTCGCAATGTTCTTGCAACGTTCTTTTGTTAGCTGGGAGAAACTCCAATATCATCTTGAATCAAATCACGGAGTTAAAAATATCATCCCTATCATTTGTGTTTTCTGATGTGATGTCATGGGGGATCCAAAATGGCAACCAAAATGGGATCAATGTCAACAAAGCACATGGATATCAATGGGAAGACATGTCATCTTTAAAACAATCTAGGTTGACAGCTGTACACTACTTCCTAAAACTGCACACTGGTGTAAAGACATGTCGGCTTTATGAAATGAGTGGAATAAAAGCGGGATAAAGCAGCGGAAAGCCAGAAATCAGCGGCGAAGCTGAAGTTATGGAGACTGTACAGTGAGAAGACTGAGTGAGCGATTGTCAACATGTAGACTCTACGGCGTATTTTTGCCAATATTGGCAGGATTACAGGCCTGTAAGTCATGATTGAATCATACTGATGGAATAAGACTAGTGTAAACGTGCTAAAAACAATATTTTGCAGGATCCAGACTAGAATTTGAATCTGCTGGCAAACAACTGCATCGTCTGGGAATCTGTTGATAAATTTCAATTTTGTCAACTCTATAATAGACTACATGTATAGGCCTGATATAAACCTACATAATAGTACTACTAGACGTCTTTGGTCTAACAAATGGAATTGTAAACAAGAACTGTGCTTTTATACACAAATGCCGAAAATGGGGTCAAAAATGTCAGCTGGTGGTTTTATTTTCTTTCTATAAAGTTAAAAGCTCAACATACACCAATTCAATAACATTGTGTCAATACGTTTTGAATTTTCTTTCCTGTATGAATCGACTAAATTCCCAAAAAATGGAATATTACAGGGTTATTTAGTTTTGAACCAGATGACGTTCTCCCGTTTTGATAATGGCGGCGACTCCTCCATGGCATCACATGATCAGTGCTCACTATTTTTAACTCTATGAATCAAACTGATACAGTAAGGGGATGTTTATATTCTTACACTGCAAATGTGGACATCAAAAAAAGAATCATGGCTGCCATTTAGGCCTACCAGCCTCAATATGACCGTACACTGACCAGTCTGTCCATTTCTGAATGAAATCAAACATGAAAAGCATGTCGGTGTGTTCATGTCAAATCTAAAACTGAAAGGTTTGGACTAAAACATGAAAACGAAGAGTTTGAGATGACGGCTGCTGCAGTTGTTCTGTTTAGTGCCAGCAGAGGCTGCTGTGGGGTGTTTAAGCATTAATGAGAAGATTTTTTAAAAATATTTCAGATCTACCCATCCCTAGTATCACACCGGTAATGAGGATAGAAGAGCTGTTTATTGAGTTCACAGTAACACATACTAACCCCCTCTTTCTTAAACAATTGTCAATTTTATAATTGTGTGTTTTGTTCACTCTTCTAAAATGTTGGTTTGTTGCGTTTCTTACTCTTGATTACAAACTGAGCTCCATTTTTTTAAATTTTCTTTTTTCTCCCCAATAAACAATTTTATTATTATTAATTTAATTAATTTAATTAATTAAATTAATTAATTAAATTTTTTATTTATTTATTATTATTATTATTATTATTATTATTAATAAATAAATATATAAATAATAACAACAACAGTAAATTGGCTTTTTCAAGCCAATTTAATAAATAATAATAATAATAATAATAATAATAATAATAATAATAATATCATCAATTTTATATAGCACTTTAAATACAACTCAAAGACGCTTCACAAAAAGAGAGAAGTTAACTTTAGTGAAGGTTGAAAGTTTGCTTAAACCGATAAGTTTTTAAACTGTTTTTTGAAGGATTGAAGTGAGTCTGATGCACGGACGCGTAAGGGGAGAGAATTCCAGAGAGTGTGGATGGCTATAACAAAGGCCCTGTCCCCTAAAGTACGATGTTTGGATTTGCAGATGGGAAAGAGGAGGTTAGAGTCTGATGATCGGAGACTGTGAGAAGGACGGTAAAGCTCCAAGAGGTCTGTCAGATAAGTGGGTGCCAAGTTATTTAGGGATTTTGTAATGGATACGTTGATGCACAGGAAGCCAATAAAGTTTTTGAAGGACCGGAGTGATGTGCTCTCTACAGTGGGTGCAAGTAAGTAACCGGGTAGCCGGGTTCTGTACATATTACAATTTTTGAAGGTGAGTAGAGGGAACACCATAAAGAAGAGAGCTACAGTAGTCTAGAGGACATGAAGGCATGGATTAGAGTTTCAGCAGCAGGGGTGGAAAGGATGGTGCGAAGACGGGCAACAGTACAAAGGTGGAAAAAGGCTGTTTTAGTAAGTTGCCGGATGTGTGGTTGAAATGAAAAGGTGGGATCTAAAATGAAACCAAGGTTCCTGATCAAAGGGGAGGGGCTAACTTTGCATGCATCAATGAAGAGGGAGAACTCCTGAGCAGAGGAGTTACAATAATCTCAGATTTATTACAATTTAGTTTGAGGAAGTTATTAGTCATCCAGGACTGTACTGCAGTGAAATAGTCCTGAGGTTTAGTCCTGGGGTCATTTAAGAAAAGGAATTTTGGGTTTTTTATTATTAAATTTGATGACAAATGAGTGTTGATAGTAAGAACTGTTAAGCAGATCCTATTTCACTGACTGCTAGTGTAAAAGTTATTTTATCTTCATGCAGGGTTTGAACTAAATGGGAATGGGTGATTAGGATCCCGAACCTCAACAAGTGTAAAGGAACCACCACCATAAGTGACTTTTTTTAAATGGTTAGTTTGTGTTTCAATATACGATGGCCGTTTACTTCTTAACATTGGCTACCAAACCTGCTTTTTGACAACTAAAACACTTCTACTCACTAAAAAAATCACATTTTTAATCGATTAACTGAGTTTGATGTACTTGCTGATGTGTCTTCTAGTAAAAATAAAGAATTATTAAGAAATGCATATTAAGTTAATGTACTAGCTCATCTAAAACATTTAGAATACTTGTGTTCATTGTATTTTTTTAATTCATTACACAGTGACGTTAAGTCTTTTTCTTCTAAACGTTGATCAGTGTGGCTTCTCATGAAAAACAGAAATCCACAAATTAAAATATTTCATTTTGAGTAAATTACTGTTCACAGTGTCAACATTAACGGCCTGAAAAATGTCACCGTACAAGTAATGTATATAAAATATAAGTTTACCTTGTATTAATTAAAATGACTTAAAATGGCAGGTGGATCATTCTCAGCACTGCAGTGACACTGACGTGGTGGTGGTGTGTCCTTATTTATCCACCTTACCTAGCCACTCATACCAAAGCACACACTAACACACCACCACCACGTCAGTGTCACAGTCGTGATCGTGTGAAAGGAACTACAGCCACACAGGTGTACCTCTGCTCTGAGTCAGACACTCCTGCCTCGGGGTGATGAGGCGGACAGTGTTGTAGAGATGCTGGGCCTCGTGGCTCCGCTCGTACTTGGACGACAGCTTGTAGAGTCTCTTCATAAAGCGGACGTACCTCGAGTCCGGTCTGGCCCGCGCGCCCCACGGCTCCTGCTCGGACAGCGCTTTCAACAGCGGACTCAGAATGTTACCGTGACGGTCCAGACTGTCCGTCTGGACGCCTGCACCGAGGAAAGCGAGGCCTGAAGCACTGAGGAGCCCGAGCACCGCGTTCAAGTACCACAGCGAGCAGCAGAGCTGAGCCATGCTGAGCTAATCCTGCAAACTTAACAGCAACACCGCAGAGTGTCCGGCCAAGTCACACTTCCGGCGCCTTTCATGCACACCTGGGCGCAATCAGGCCGGCCTGTGACGCCTTAAAGCCCGGGACGAGGACTCTCATTAGCCGCCCTCACTTGTTACATCATCACAAACAGTGCCCAGGCCATGTTGGATATAAGGGCTGAACTTTTAACCCTACTTTTATATATAAATAACTTCTACCAGCAACCACTGTGACGTCATCATCGAGCTCGAGTTCAAAACAGCAAATGATTCGATCTTGTGACGCGTTCGAATCATCGCTCCACAGTGACACCTTGTGGCCACTTTAAACAACTACAACAACAACCACCACCTCTGTCTTACAATCAGAATCATACACACAGTGTACAGAGACTGTACAGGCCAAGTCATACAAACAATGTGCCTGTAATTACAGAATACACACCAGACAAGCCAATACATTAAAGACAGGTAATGTACATTAATATAAATCTTCACAACTGAAACTGAAGTTTGCTACATGTGAAATACATTTTATATGCCCCCGTCTCTTAACTGCAGTCATGCAAATGACATAATAGTACAGAGAATATGTTCTGTGTCAACAATAAAACACAACAACCACCCTGATCACACCTTCACTTTTCAATAATATTTCAGTTTTAGAGGGAAAGAGAGGGGGGGGGGGAAGACAGACAGTGTCTATTTGTGTGTGTGTGTGTGTGTGTGTGTGTG
>BRDA01054680.1:32591-49633 GCA_036984385.1 Crenuchus spilurus | reverse complement strand
TCTTGTGTGTTTATGGTGTCTATTTTGTAATTATTTGGGGTCTTTAAGAGGAGATTTTTGTATGTGTAATGATTGTTAGTTGTAGTCTAGTCTCTGAGTTATTTAGTGTGTTTTAGTTAAGTTACCGTTAATGTGTGTTTTAGTCCATTTAATTAGTCTGGTCGAACTTTCGTGTTATAAAGCAGTGAGTGTTTGCTACTGCACTTTCCTTTTTACTAAAAGAGCAGTAAAAGAGCATTCAGTAAGCAAGTGTCTCATCTTTTTTCTTTACTCTCTTCCCCGACGCTACAGTATGTAGCAGATATTAGAAAGATGTTGAAAACTTAAATAAACCATGTTAAACATAGATCATGTTCTTCTTGAGTGATTTATAAATTCAACCGAAGTACGGAACATCTCCCCAGAAGACACAAAAACGACCGGCCATTCGTATTGACAGCCACTAGGAAGTGTACTGCACATGTGCAGAATTGATTTGGGATCACGTCATTGGAAGCATGCGAAATTTGAATGATTCTAGGCCAGACTAGGGTGTTTGGCGCGTTTTTTTGTGGTAAAAAAAAAAAAAAAAAAGGGTCGGGTGCTTTTTAGAGAGTCGGGCGGGGATGATCACCAATTCTTTTTTTTTTACTTGGCCTAAGCTTGGTAGCTCGCTAACAATAGCCACCTAGCTAACACTGTTAGTTTAACACTTTGCCTTAGAAGATAAACCTATATATTCATAAAATACAAACATTAACTGACTTTAATCAACATAAATGATCCAAACCTGTACAAAAAGTAATTTAAAACTAATAACCATTAAATATATGTAAGTCCGATCTCTGTGACTCTGTTGTTTGTATGTGAGGTCAGGCCTACCCTACCTCTGCTGAATGAGGGACCGTTTGAGCAGTGCCTCATTTACATTAAAAATTGACTTGAATCCTGTAGATCGAGAGAGAGATCGAGAGAGAGAGGTGTTAAACATGACACGCAGGCTTATCCGACAAGTAACCACATGTATTTTAACTAAGAGATGAATCATATAGTTTAGACCCTCAGGACACTTAATTTGTAGAAAACGGGTGTAATAAGGTATCTTTAGTTCAAAAAGGTAAACTTGTATATTTTATATTTATTACATTTAAAGTAACGAGCATTAGCCTTTTTCCAGCTAGACTCCATTCAGTCACTAGAGGGAGCCAGCAGTCCACACTGCAGTCAGAATTTTATACAAAATCATGTTTCAGACCAAAATAGAGAAGGAAGCAAATTCATTTACATGCTAATAAGGACACACCTTCTCATTCAATGTTTTTATTTAGTTTTTCCTACATTGTAAATTAATACTGAAGTCATCCAAACTATGAAGGAACACACAAGGGATCATCAGATCCAGAATTGCTTTATTTGCCAAGTATGTACACATACAAGGAATTTGACAATAAACAGCACAACAAACAGTAAATAGTATAGACAATATAAAGTTAAAAATGACTATAGTAAAAAGAGCTAAGTGGGACATAAATAATAAGCCAATATACACTCTATAATATACAGAAAGTGCAATAATGTAGTAAACTTAAAAGTGTTAAACAAACCAAAATATTTTAGATTCTTCAAAGTAGACACATGACTGATGTCTCAAACACATTAAGTGGCAAGAAATGCAAGTCATGACCTCTTGACCAGACACAGCTGTTAAGTGAAAGCCATTCCAGGTGACTACCTCATAAAGCTGACTGAGAAAATGCCAAGAAAGCTGCACCTAAGCAAGAGGTGCCTACTGTGAAGAATGTAGAATATAAAACATATTCTGGTTTAACACTGTTTTGTTTACTAAATAATTACATGTATTTCTTCCTAGTTTGGCTGACTTTAGTATTAATCTACAGTGAAAAACCACTGAATGTCCAGAATGTGTGTCCAAACTTTTTGACTGGTACTGTATGTTGTTCTATCATGTCTCAGTTTTAATGACAATAAAGCTGAGTCTGAGTTTTTAAAAGCTGCATTTTGTGTTCACTCATGTTGTCTTTATTATATTGTGATGTGGACATTGTGTTGCCAATCACTACTTTGTGTGTGTGGATGAGAATATAATAAATACCTCTGTTTAATGAGAGACTTACTTCTTTAGACTTTCGTCCCAGTTGATCAGAAGAGCACAAATAGCTCAAGGTCACTCTTGTACTGATCACCAAAGGAGGCTGGTACAGTAAAGGTAACTGTAAAAGGAAAAAGTTAACATTCATCCTGCATTACAGTTGTATAAATCTAATTCTGAATGTATACATGACGTGACTTACCGGTTATGTAATGTGATACTGCAGTAATTTTTTAACATTAAGAATACCCACTGATCACCATGTAATGAAATTTAGTCCAGGGCGGGGCTAAGCACATATAAGGGAAGAGAGTTCAGTGTGGTGGGATATTAAATCTGAGGGAGAGCATATATATACTTATCTGTATTGCTTCAGAACTAGAGGACATTTTACTTGCTGTTTTCTTTGTTTGTAAAGTTTTTTCTTTATTTTTTTTGTGCACAATTTTAATATATCAACACTACTGGGTGAATTTTTGTGCCTTATTTCTTGAAGCTCTACAGCAGGGGTGTCAAACTCCAGTCCTGGAGGGCCGGATTCCTGCAGAGTTTTATGTTCTTCCTGATCAAACACACCTGATTCAGCTCAGCAGGTAATGAGCAGGTTTAATTGTAGTGCCAGAGCAGAGAAATCACCAAACTCTGCAGGAATCCAGCCCTCCAGGACTGGAGTTTGACACCCCTGCTCTACAGACTTACCCTCAGTCATTGCCTCACCGGTGGTTCTGTGGCTCATCAGGGGAGTTCAGCAGGGTGCCATCACACGTGTTTTGAAATTAATTGGACAAATTGAAACAGTTAAGCGTGACAAATTTGAAATCAGACATGTTTTTAGAGTCCTAATGTATTTGTAGAGGGAAATTATTAAGTAGCCAGTAGCAAGTTCACTTGGGATAAAAAGGTCTAGTCAGAATGATGTATGTGACCCCGTCAGGGAAAACCAGGCCAAAGTCACTGGGCAACTTATTGAGATAGTGTCAATATGGTGTCACTCACATTAGCGACAGAACTTATCCACTTGGTATTATTGCTGTAAATGAAACATAACAGTCTCAGATATCTATTGTAGTACATATTTTGATCAAAAGCAAAACTTAAATTCACAAAAAAGTTGTTTTGAAAAAAAAAAGAATGACTTTGACCTGGTTTTCCCTGGCGAGGTCACATATTTCTTAAAAATTAACATGATTACAGCGCAAAATCTAAATGACTTTAGGACTAGTTAAAACATAGCTTATATTTGTGAATGTAACACATTAAAAGTTGGGGGAAGCCGTGGCCTGGTGGTTAACGATTTGGTCTTGTGACCAGAAGGTGTTGACTGAAGTGCCCTTGAGCAAGGCACCTAACCCCCAGCTGCTCCCGGGGCGCCATGGATGGCTAGCTTGTGGTTAAATTTAGTATCTCCATGTAGTAATCAATTTAGTAATTGATTATTCCAATAATGTATTAATTTGTTATTATATAAACATTTAAAGACACAGTATAGCAAATGATTCCAAGCCTTTTAGAGGATCTTCCCTAAATGTAGTCATGAATGTTCAGGAAGGGAAAATTCACTTTTTTAATTAACATGGCACAATTTACATAACACAAGTTTAACTCGACAGCATGCTGAAGATTCAGTTGCTTTGCCATTTTTCTTCCTTTGTACATGATCTAGAAAGGACTTCAGTTTTTACATACATGTTAAACAGCAAAAAAAAGTTTTTATCAATCTCTTTGCAATACATGTGGACTACCCACTACTTATTCAGTGGACATTTTTAACGTTTGATTTTTAAAAAAGAAAAGGAAAAACACAGCACGTCTGAATTTTACAGTTTTAAAGCGCACATCTAAACAATCAGTAAACTACTAAAATAGATCTCTGCTCATTAAAAACAAATGTAAATCTGTAGTCTGTTTGTCTTAATGTTGTAGATAACTTGATAGCACTTTTTCCAACTTTTTAAGGGGAACTACACACCTTGACCATTATGCAAACTTGTACACTCCTTGCCATGATGATGGTTCTACTGTTTTCACTCCAGTCAAAGCTGTTATGCTTCCTTACAAAATTAAAAAAAAAAAAAACAGAGGCATTTTTTTTGTACAGGATTGTCACCACAGGTCCCAACTTAGTAAACAACCTGAACACAATAAAGGGGTCCTACCATTAGTTTGGGTGAGCTGATGATGGTGATAGTTAATATCCAAATTAGATCTAGTCACAGTATAAATAGCAACTGAAATAAATATTCTGTAATGGAAAACCCTTAGTCCATAATTGCTCTGGGATGCGATTAAGTTGTAAGAATACAGCCTTGAGAATAAGAGGGGGGAAAATGAAGCACGCACAGGCACACACACACACACACACACACACAACTCATGAGTTGCATAGCTGAAAGTCTAAAGGAAATGGACAGTCTCTGGGAAAAAGTGAACCTTAAAAAAAGTTTACCTGCAGCATTGAGCTAAAATCATTCGGCAAAAAAAAACATTGTTCAGTTGTCTGTCATGTACAATTGTTCAAAGTAAAGCTTTCATTACCTCCATTTGCATATTTGTACCTTGATTTTACCCTTAAGAAGAGTACATTCATGGTATACATATGTATTTTTTTTTCCATCTTGCAACGCATTGAGGTACCTGTACATTCCAAAAATTGGCTATGTTGGATATCCTTGATTTGAAACATTTTCCTAATTGTTCCAAGCAGATTACCATTCAAATGAAAAAGTACACTCACAATACAGAAACAAAATTGGAAAAAAAGTCTTGCACTTTCTTCAGTCTCCACTTTTTGTACAAAAACAAAAAAACAACAGTATTTGACATTGTATACATAGGTATAGTACACATTTTCCCCCAATATCAAGTGCTTGGTTCATCAGACACAAATCATGGACGTGTGTCTCTTCATCGTGCCTCAATGTCTTTGTGTGTGTGTGAGGGTGGTCTGTCTCTAATGTCAGAGCTTAGGGGTGTGGTCCGTCGTGGAGAGCCTGATCTTGGGCCCAAAGTTGGGATAAGAGGGGGTGGCGCACTCAGTGATGCTGTGGGTGGAGTTTTGTTCAGGATTCCATTTTGATGGGCAGCAGCTGTGGCCATGGCTGTGGAAGGGCTAACGCGAGGGTAATGCATGCTTGGCAGCCCTGGGGCCATAAGGCCAGGATGGGGCAGGTGCCCATCTAGGTGGTGCATGGCGTGTAGGCGTCCATGTTCATAGTCTTCTTTGAGCATGTGCAATCGCTCACGTTCCTCCAAATGGGCCCTCTCTTGCTCACGTCGATGCTCTAGGGCCAGTGCATGAGGATTGTCACGGGTGAAATCATGTGGTTCACGGTCCCTATATGAGCGCTCAGGCTCATATAACCGTGGCCCCGCTAGCCGGTGCAGAGGGTCATTCCTCAGTAACATATCTCGTGTCAGTGGATCTCTCCTGGGAATATCCAACCCTCTGTAGGGATCTCTCATTGGCTCCCAGTGGAAGGCAGGATAGGGAAACCTCTCAGCACCTGGAATAGGGCTGAGGCCCATGAAGGGGGCTACCATTCGAGTCCTTTCCAGATTACCGATACTGTTAATGGTATGCATGTTGGCCATGCCCATGGGTACAACCATGGAGGAGGGAGGGTGGTGCGTGCTGGGGGCTGAAGGAGGGTGGTGGGTGCTTGGGGCTGAAGGAGGGTGGTGGGTGCTTGGGGCTGAAGGAGGGTGGTGGGTGCTTGGGGCTGAAGGTGCCTGAGGGGTTGATCTCTGTTCTGGCGATCTGTTTACAGCTCCATCCTGCTCTTCTTTTCTCTCTTCTTTGACTTTCACCTCATTGCTTTTCTTGTCATTTGCCACGTCACCTTTCTTCTCCACAGCTTCCCGAGTCAGCCCACTGTTCACTCTTTCCAGACCTGCTGGCCGCATGTAAGGAGATGTTGTCAGCCGACTGTTTGGCTTGTCCTCTGACATGCGCCCGTCGTGAATGATGGGGGTGTTTTTGCCGCTGTGGTGATTCTCCTTGAGCTTGTGTTCATCTGTGCCAGAGTCTTTCCACTCTGTGTGCTCTCTTTCTCGTTCTTTGTGTTTCTCTTTGTCCCGTGACTCACTGGGGGGTACTTGGTTCCTGGACAGATCAGATGACCGTACATGGCTCAGCAGAGTGAGTGGATTGGAGGTGATTGGAGAAGGTTGGCTTGGTTGCCATTTCTCTATGGTATCCCTGTCAGGAGAAGAAAGAAAAACATGTCAATTTACATCCATTTGTTACTATTTTTAGTAAAGCTGTTTTATAACACTGTGATGGGAGCGTAAAACTTGTGGAAAGGAGAAGCAACTGCTCCAGCCCTATTTGGGACAATCCACTTGAAATGTGTATTCACTGATCATGCTTGATATGATTAATAAAGATGGCAAAAGTTAGGTTAGGCCTACAGTGTTTTATATATTATCACATTAGACTGTTTTTATGTAATGTTTAAATGGGACATCTGATTCCAACACCTACTCCTAGTGTTTGTTTCTGTTGGCAGGCATAATCATACACATTGGTGACACTAAAACTACAAAAAGGTGCAACATCTGACTGTTCAAATATGCAAATCTGCAAGTTGTCCCAAGATTCTTCTAACACACCTGCCAGGTTCAGCACAATACAAACAATACCCATGAGATGCCACCTAGCCATCACATCTACATACTTCAGTTGTACAGTTTTCATTTGATTCTGCACTGTAGCCAGTGTATTGTATATTTATGTACATCATCATGTATGTAACACACCGTTCTTTGTCGTCCTTGTTGGCTGAGGATTCCCTTTTGTCTGGTTCTCTGTCTCTATCCCGCTCTCGATCTCTTTCATGTGAACTGACTGAAGTGCTGCGTTCTGAGTCCCCAGGTTTGAGCCAGGGTGGTGGTGTAGGGAAAGAGGGTGGTGTACGATGTAATCTATTCCAGGGTTCATGGCTGCTACTGAAGTGCTGTTGTGCATTAGCTGTGTCTTTATGGCCAAACGCAGAACTGGCTGCTGAGACAAGGAAGCAGAAAGAAAAAATATGCCACAATAAATATGTAACCATATACACTTGTGCAGAAAAAGTATTCTATTACAAATTTCTTATTCTTTCTCAAAAATTGTAGTGAGTTTCTTTACTTGTTAAGTTGCAAGGAGAAGGAGGAACTAGTCTGCACTTTGTTTAAGTTCACTTGGACAAGCCAGAAGGCTACTGGAAGAATGTTTTGTGGACGGATGAGACATAAATGGAGCTTTTTGATTTAAATGAAAAGTGTTATGTTTGGAGAAAGGAAAACCTTATCTCATCTGTGAAACATGGTGGTGGTAGTATCAGGTTTGGGCCTGTTTTGCTGCATCTGAGACATGACGACTTGCCATCATTGATGGAACAATGAATTGTGAATTATATCAGAGAATTCTAAAGAAAATATCAGGACGTCTGTCCATGAACTGAATCTCAAGAGAAGGTGGGTCATGCAGCAAGACAACGACCCTAAACACACAAGTTGTTCTACCAAATAACATTTAAAGAACAGTTAGCGGAAACGTTTAGTTACAGTTATTGCTGTAAAGGGGGGGTCACACCAGATACTGAAAGTAAAGATTCACATACTGTTCATATTGGATAATTTTCCTCAATAAATAAATGAGCAAGTAAAATATTTTTGTCTCATTAGTTTAACTGGGTTCTCTTTATATAGAAAATTCTAAAGGGTTCACAAACTTTCAAGCACCACAACCCAAATGTGCAAAGAAACAAACAGCACACATCTTGTCCAGAGCAGTCAGGTCTGCTTTTGTGAAATGAATGTTTGATTAAAACTATCCAGCAGAAACAGCTAAAAACAGCTGCCTTAAAATACGACCATTTAATAAAACAAAAGCTTACAGAGCAGATTCTGAATGAAAATGTCTGTACGAGTCTGTCCCGTTTCTCCAGCTCACAATTTATACATTAGTTTTTAATATTTATAACCTTCTGCACTACTTTTGCGATTACTGTGTGCGACTACAGGAGAGTGACTGTAACTATGGTAAACCAAGCAAAACGGACACAACAAACATGCGGAATTAACCCCCGAAACAGACCCTTCACATCAGGGAACTAGCCAACGTAGAGTTTATTGGTGTGCACAGACAGACTCAGCTAGCACACTGAAAGCTGGGCCATCATAGGTTATAAAGGCTGGACAGTAGCCAAGTTTAGCCACTGACCATCCAGTCAACAGTAACAGAAAATTGCCATTTAAGGAAGGACAGAAATAGTGGAAAGACTGGTGCAATAGAATAGACATTTAAATACAGATTCACAGCAAACAAAGCCCATATAACAGCAAATTATTTCTTCACTAGTTATTGATTAGCACTCACACTTCTACAAAAAGAATTGTAGAACAGTGCTCCAATGTGTTACCATGTTTAATAGTTTTGTAAACTACTCTTGGTTTAGACTGCTGTTTTTCTTTTTCCCCTTAATTAGCGAATCACCAGCAACTTGGCAAACATTGACAGAGGTTGAGAGAGATGTGACAGCCCAGCTTTTCTTGTTAGACAGCTTGCTATGCAAAAAGTTTGTCCTGTTTCTTTTAATTAATTCTTGCATTACAAATTAAACATTAAGATCTGCAGAAGTGTTTGTGATGAACAGTGAATGAAGGACCAAATAGTGATGGCTAGACGACTGGGTCAAAACATGTCAAATGAGTATTCCTGCCACTGTGGTTAATATCTACCAAAGGATATCAACAGGGGCATGGGAGCTCAAGGCTCAATGCTGTGTATAGGGAACAAAGGCTAGCCTTTCTGGTCCAATGCCACAAAAACATGCTGCTGTAGCACAAATGATTGATGTTTAGAATGACAGAAAGGTGTCAGAACACAGTGCTTCACAGCTACCTGTATATGGGGGCAGCAACTCTGCAGACCAGCCAGAGTGCCCATCTATTTAACTGTTTGTATATCTGAATTAAGATACAAGATTTTTAAGCTATAGCGTAAGATATTTGACTCACTAAGTGCTGGGTTTCCCAGGCCACCAAAGGCTGTAGTACTTAATGCTCCCAGACCTGCAAATGAAGCTGGTCTGTTGAAAGGCTCTGTAAAGACACAAAATTCAACAAAAATTTATTTTAAAAGAAGAACATACACAGAGAGTCGCGGGTTGCACTCTATTTATAGTGTTCATGCATTTAAGATGAATATTTATATACAGATTACACACAAATACAAAGTGCATATAATAAAATAGTAGTGCTTTACCTAAATGTGGTGCAGGTGTGAGGAAACCACCGGGGTGGTTGTGGGGGTGTCCAAAAGGTGCTGCTGCAGGATGTGATGAACCTTAGAGATTGAAGAAAAAAGTATATATAACTGCTGAAATGACAGACATACAATTATTATTATTATTATTATTATTATTATTATTATAAATTTTTTTAAAAAGTATTTTTGCCAATTTTCTCCCCTTCCCAATGTGGTAATAACCAATTAACCCATCCTATCAGCTGGGGGGCTCTCCCCATCACTTTTTGCACTATCCCTGAATCTCGGAGTGTGAAGACATGCACACACCTCCTCCACTGAATGTGATGTCACCACCTCTTTTCAAACTACTGTTTGATACACCGTCATTGGGAAGCCAACGCGCTCAGAGGAAAGCACGTAGTAATGCATAAACACATGATCTGACTACATTTTCCACTCATAATAATCCTCATCTTAAAAAGCTAACTTAAGTCTGGCTCACATAAAGGATTTTTAAAATCCTAAATGATGTTGAAAACATGAGACACCCCACACATAATGGCATTTTTCACAGATTTTTCTGTCCTTGATCGTTGTTGGTCATAAAGGCTATACAATCTGTCTTGAATTAAACACCAGAATATACACACTCGACCAACAGTTCCGAGCCTCAAAACCTTGTGGGAGTTTCACGTGAACTGCTATATGACGAGAGCATCTGGGAAGTTTTGCGTGAAGTAGATGTAAACAAACATGGCGGATGACGGCAAAACAATTGCTGTGCTAGTTGAGTCATTACTGCTTAGAAATAAAGTAATGGAAACAGGATATGGAATAAACCACAAGAGACAGGAAGAGACTCCTGCAAGTGCAACTTGCTCTCAATTTAGCTGCTACACTTTTTAAACTTCTGTACACACTGAGATGTTCTGTTCAGCTTAGCTCTCATTGGTCGATGGCAGTCTTGGCATTTTACAAGAGAGTATCTGGGTTTGCCCCACACTACAGGATGCTGAGTTGTAAATATTGAACATTTTATATTTACAATTCACAATTGGGAGCCAATCGACTGCACTGGGAGAAGAAAGAAGGTGAAGTTTGGATTGTAGACACCCTGCACCACTGCATAATCTGGGAAGATAATCGTTTACAATCACCAGGAAATCGGGACACTTTTTGTGATTGTCATTAGGAGCAAATTGGCCTCCAAATCAGCCCAATTATCCTGTAGTGTGAACCAGTCTAGCCTCTCATTACCTCCCTGCCTAATAGCTAATGTGTGCTGGTGTGGATTGGCTTCTGTCACATCATCCAGGTTGACACTGCACAGTGTTAAATGAAGTGATTGTCTAAAGTCTCAAATTTCAAAGTGCTTTGTGTGTACTCTATACTACAAAAGCGTAATAAAAATGTAATCACTTTTAGTTTCTAAAATTAGCATGATTTGGTAGTTTTACATATACATATGAACAAAGGCATAAATCAATGCAGCTGACCTTTTGTTAATATTAGTTTAACCTTTCAGTAGCACCTCAGGGGAGGTAGCATGCTTGTTCACGTTCACATTCCACAGCCGCTATTGCATCAATGGAATGTCCGGAATTGTCTGACTCGCTCTCACAAACGTTTTTCTGCTTATTTAAGCTCCTCTCAAAAATATCTAAAAATATATTTTGATTCAAACTATATATATTTGAAAAGTAGACCCCTTTAAGGTTTGCAGGGTATGTTTAATTCTGTTTCTAGGATAAAATCTCAGGGTTATATGAGTGTCTTTGTGGAATTTCGTTAATATGCCACCAGCGTGAGAACTGACTCCAGAGGATTAAGACACCAAGGGAACTATGTTCATTTGTAAAAGTAGTATAACTGCATTTTTTGCACTGTATTGTGCAATAATTAATAATAATAATAATAATAATAATAATAATAACTCTAAGCTTAATATTCTTGAAACACACTTGCCTGCTGCTGAAAAAAGTGTGGCAGGTCGTGCCAAGTCGTGGGGGTGATGAATGGCACCAAACAGATTGGGACCTGGTGGTCGACTCAAGAATTCTGGTTTAAGACCAAAGTCCAGCTTATGTGGATCAACCTGCATCTGCTGCTGGAGAATATCAAAGAGAGGAAAAAGCAACATTTTTTGTATCAATTTTCTTTTCCAGTCCATCTCCACCTGTGAGAACATGGCATAGTCTCCCCAACTCATATAATTAATAAAAAATTGTTTTTTATATATAGTATTTCAAATCAAATATAAACACAATGCCTACAAAAGTGTCTTATTAACAACCCTGAAATTACAGTAAATGTAATACATTTACACTGATCAACAGAAACAGTCTTATATCAGTGATGTAAATTCATCACCAATATTTAGTGTATATTAATAAATTAATAATAAATTAATAATACCCCAGTTTAAGTCAGTATTTATTTAGGTAGAATATCTACCATTGACAGCAATCCCAGTCTTGAATATGTGTGAATGTCACTATGAGCATTGCAGACCAGGATATGCTCTGTCTTTATTAACTTGCATGAGAAATATGAGTGAAAAGTCAGTCACAAATTCTCTGTTTTTGACTGAGATCTAACTCAGTCACTCCAGGACATTATCATTGTGTTTTTAAGCCATTTCTGTGTCTTTGACTGTGTGCTTTGGCTCGTTGTTGTGCTCTATTTTCTTGCAGACTGCATGAGGTTTTGCTTCAGGATGTCTGTATTTTGCTGAAAGCACTGTACCCATTATCCCCTTAAAGGGCCTGTTGCAGAGAATCATCTCCACCGCATGATGCTGACAATCTGCATGCTTCATTGTGGAGATGTTTTTGGTTAAATATAGTCTTTGACTTGCATCAAACAAGTCTGACTATGACAGTCAAACATTTTGGCAATATAACTTACCCATATATTTTTTTGTAAACTGTAGGTGAGAGCTCATATGAGCTTTATTTCACAAAAGAAATATTTGTGGTCCACAATCATTTTCTTTAACTGTACTTTGAGGGATATTCAGTGAAAACCCTGGCTTGTGCTTTCAAATCACCATTCTATAATTTTTTTCTTTCCTCAGCATAGTGTACAATACATGACAACACTGACTTTTATACTACTTAGAAACAGACACAGTGGCATGCAAATGTTTGGGCACCCCTGGTCAAGAGAGTAGAAAAAGTTAAATTTGAATTTTTTTAAGAAAATGGATGAACTATGTTTTTTTTTGTATGATTTTAGAATGAAAAAATAAAATGAACATCAAAGTTTTGGACACCAAGAGATTTGAGCTCTCAGATAAATTCTGACCAATGTCTTGAACCTTAATTCACCTGCTAGGGCTTTGTATTTTTCACAATAATAACTAAACTGCTTAGTTATTCACAACAATGAAATTTGCCAGTCATGCCCAAACTTTTGCTGTACAGATGCTACAATCTACATTATACCAACTGGCTGCAAAAGAGTGCGAATACTTAAGCAATAAAACATTTAGTTATTTATTTTTGTAATTAATTTAAATCACTGTGCTGAGATCCATCTTCGCTTTTAAGAGCCTTTTGATCAGTGTAAAAAATAAATTCCAATGTAAAAAAATAAAATAACTTCCAAAGGGATGAACAAACACTCACCTTTCCTTTCTGTTGGTGGTGATATATCTGCCAGGCAATATGAACATGCATGGCACACCATTTTCCTGGTTTCTGAGAAAAGGGATATTTTATAAGAATCACCTCCAACTTAAATCTCAGTTAATCTTAAAATAGTTTGGAAGAAAATAATGTGCACATTTATAATACATATTTTTATCATTACATTTTAACATTTGATTATAATATGGTTATTACAAATGTAATCATACACATACTGCCATTTTTTTAACAATAAAACACCTGTCAGGTCACTTTATTTTAGCTAATAATTAATTATCTATGATATGAAAAGAGAAGTAATGATACTGGCCTTTCCTGTGAAAGATAAAAATAAATAAAGTTTATATATATATATATATATATATATATATATATATATATATATATATATATATATATATATATATATATATAATTTTTTTTTTTTTTTTTTTTTTTTTTTTTTTCCTTTTGCTGGATTTGAGTTGGGATATCAGAGGTTCACTCGTCGTAACAGTAATTCATAAACCATGTAGTCATAATGGGCAAAAGTGTAGAACTTATGAAGAAACTCACCCTGAGAATGGGTCGGAATGGATCTGTTAGCTTGAATGAGACAGAAAACATGATTCAGAGCGAAATCTTTAAATACATATATATGAAATATACAGCATTGTCACAGTCCCACTGTCAAGAAATGCCTTAAGCCTGGTTCACACTACAGGATTAAAAAAATCCTAAAAGATGTTGAAAATGTGACACACCCCATAATGATACTTTTCACCAATTTTTCTGTCCTTGATGGTTGTTAATCATAAAGGCCAAAACACTACATGATCTGTCCTGAATTAACCACCACACACTTTCAGAGTATGCACACCTGACTAATGACTCCGAGCCTTTATTGCCAACTAGATGTAAACACACATGGCGGATGACGGTGAAGCCATTGCAACTAAATGCTTTCTGTTAAGAAAAAAGCCATTAAAAAGAAAGTCCCTGACTCTTGGGAGGGGGCAGACAAGCACAGGCCTCCTACAATACAAGCGCTGTGAAGCCCCTTTGTTCCCTGAAATGCCGATACATCACCGCCCAGCAGCTTCAGCTCAGAGGAAAGTGCAAATCTCTAGTACTGATGGATCGCCTGGCAGACGCCCAGGTCAGTTGACATTGGTTATAGTGTTAGGGAGAGTGTGCCATCTTGCCCACTTGAAGAGAGAGCATGGCCAATTTTTGCTCTCTTATGGCCACAGCTGTTGATGGCAAGCAGCATGATCGTGATTCGAATTTATGATCCTCGGATCATAGTGGCAGAACCTCAGTCTGCTGAGCCACTCCAGGCCCCCTGTGCTTTTAACTTCTCCTGTATGCACTAAGTTCTGTTAAACTCAGCTCTCACTGGCCGACGGTTATTCAGACATTGTTAACATGCTCTAGTACACACAAGATTCAGCGTCTACAGAATAATGAGTTGTAAATAATTAATATTTTATATTTACAATTCACAATCAGAGTACCACCGACTGCACTTTGGGAAGATTGTAGGGGTAAAAATTGGATTTTTGACAGCCCACACTACAGGATCATCTGGTAAGATAATCGGTTACTATCACCCTGAAATCAGGAAAACTTTTACCGTTGTCAGGAAAAGAAAAATTGGCCTCAAAATGGGCCCGATTATAAAACCAATTATTACACAGGTACTCCTCTCAAAATATTCTATATGTCAGTGTTACAGGTGCATGTAAATGCTGCCTAAATGCTGTTATGCTTTACACAAGGTTCCTGAAGCTTTTTAGAAGAAGAAACTGTCAGAACTTTTAATTGAAGTCACTGTAACAAGATATTAAATAAGAGGAAATGGGTCACATTCGAAGTCTCTTCTTTTAATATTTTCTTTTTGAAGGTGCAGCCTTAGGCCCTCTTTTGTATAGAGCCCCCAGTGTACATACTGCATACCCTCTATTTGCACCCCAGGCTGTACATTCTGTATTAGTATGAATATAAAAGTCAAAGAAAAAAGCCATACTCTAGGGTCTTTTTGAAGAAGTGTGTGTGCAACTGTTCCAGGTCTGGCTGCCACATCAAGAGGATTTGTGGTCTGGAAGCAAAGACACATACACACATTCACATACAATCATCTAAATGATTTTATATGTGTAGATGCTTTCTTAGCAAAAACAATCTTTTAATGGCTGACGATAATTTAAACAAAACTATACTTTGTAGCTCCTTACCTTGGGCTGAAATGCTCCCTGTAGGGATCCAAAAGGTCCCGTTGATGGGATTACAGGTGGAATCCCAGGCACAGCTGGAGGATATGAGTGAAAGAGCTGAGAGACAAAAACAAGGACATAGGGAAAGATATGAGTTTAATTTAACATATATGGTGTAAATCAAAGCCTTTACTTTTGGAAAAGCAGATTTATTTCACATTACAGCTCTCATTACATGCTTAGATGGTCACAAAGATGGTTACTTTTCATTTGAAATGAAAATGCAAAACAGAAGATAATACAAACCACTAACACAATAACAAGCAAGAGGAAATTATATGTGAGGTTCAAACAATAGTAGGGCTGGGCGATAAACCAAAAATGTACCAATACCGAAATTTATGATGATAACCGACGTCATTTTGCCAATGTCTGTATTTTCGGTATCTTAAAAAATGAAAAGAAAAGTCGTTTTGCCTTTTTTGGTAACTACGTTCATGTCCCTTTAAGACGCTGCGCTCCGAGCTGTTTGTAGGGCAGCATGTAGTCACGTGACTACAGGCTGCTCTAACAGCGCGGGCCTTACGGAGAATAGTCTGACTGCAGAGCCACAGATTTACGCCAGCAGTTTTACGCCAGTGGCAGCGCATACGCGGTAAACACATGTAAACTGCGAATGTTAAAGGAGGTTTGCAACGGTTATATGTGCTGCAATGCATATTTCCATGCAAGAAGGGAGATTGTTGCCGATATATGAGCGATGTGACACATGCTACGACAAATATCATTGTCCGTTTTGCTGCGTAGATTATTATAAGCCAACACCAGCCCGTAAACTTAGGAGTCATCTCAAACTACATTTTAACTGAGCAGTCCAACATGAAGGTAAGTCAGTTAACACAACAATAACAGTCTTTTGACACAACAGTACAACATAGGCTGTACAATAAGTCACACAATATCTAACATATATAATAGTTATCTACAATGCCCAACATGCCATAGCTGTATATAATTATTATTATTATTATTATCAGACTAATTATATGGACTAATTATATCAGACTTTGTAAACTGCACGTATGATTAAGCCTCAAATTACAACTTTTAAAACAGTTTACTCAACAAGGTTTATACACCTTGTTGTCATTTGAGGCTTAATCGTATTTATATAATTATATACATCGTTAGATATTGTACAATTTATCGTTATTGAAGTGAACTGCTCAATATATCGCAATATTGATTTTAGGCCATATTGTCCCAGCCCTAAACAATAGTGATGCAAAGTGAGCATAGCGGCGTTGAAAAGTACATAATCACTTACACTGTGTCTGTAGAAGGGGTCAACTTTTGCAGGATATTTTTCAAACTACAGCAAATGAGAGATTAGGACAATTAGAAATAAAATAGGCAGTCTTTCACCCCACACAGTACACATTCAATTACTCCTGAGATTATCACAGTTATAACATGCTCAGTGAAGTGCATTTGGTAAATACTGGTGCTATAAAAGTTTTTTTGTTTTTGAATATATTTGAGTGCTTGTGAAGAAAAAAAGGCACGAGTTCTGAAGACAAGAACAAGCCACAGAAATACTTTTACCACCATCATCATTTCTACACATAGTTCTTTAATCCCTACAGACACATTCCTGGTCTTCAAAAACTAGTTCATGTCAAAGGTCACTTTACCATATTCTACTGTTTTGTTGTTACAAAATAAAATATTCTAGTTTTTTTCCCCAAATGGACAGTTTCGTTAAGACAGCCTTCACTCAACTACAGAGTCCTATACTGTTCCACTTCTGACACATCTATACTCATCACACACAGACACACAAATCTAGCCTTTAACCTGTTTCCATTTCATGT
>BRDA01054680.1:17918-32572 GCA_036984385.1 Crenuchus spilurus | reverse complement strand
CCCCCCCCCCCCCCCCCCCAAAAAAAAAAAATCTCATTTTAGAGTTGTGTTCTACTTATCCTCACATTTTGAGCTGGGGTACGCACCATGGGTGGTGCAGGCGTAGGCATGATGGCGTGGGGGAAAGGTGTGAAGGTGTGTTGGTGTGTATGTTGATGCGTGTGCTGGTGTTGGTGCTGGTGCTGGTGTTGGTGGAATTCAGTGCGCAGATAGGGAGGAGGGCCCAGCGATGCCCCGCGGTCTGCACTTTGAGAGGCCAGAAAACGTGTGTTGAGTTCCTGCCGAAGAAGGTCTTGTTCTAAAAATTGAGGGCAGAAGAGAAACAAATATGAGAAATGAAAGACAGAAGAATACAGCTGTGAGATTTAAAAAAAATGCTTAGGCTTATTCTCCCAGACAACATCAGCAAGACAAACATTTTACTCACTCAACTAAAACAGGCAGAGCTATAATACCTGAATAAGAACTCCCAGGTGGGTGTCCAGGAACTGGTAGGTTGTTTGAGGTCAGTGGAGGTGGAGGAGGCAAAGGGGCAGATGGGGCAAACATATTGGGGTGGTGAGACGGTGTAGAAGGCTGTAGGGAAGGGGGAAAGGAGTGGGGTGCGCTGGGGTTGGCTGACAGGGGCAGGGGGAAGGATGACGATGATCCAGAGGGGACAGCTTGGTGCTGTGAAATATGAGGAGAAGAAGAGTGGCTGTGTGGCTTCCCTGGTGTAGTGCTCCGGCTATTACTGAAGGAAAGAGAAAGATTGAGAGGGAGAGAAAGAAAGAAAGAGAGGAGAAAAGAGATGGCACTTGCTGGTTCACGGCCTCAACAAATAAAATGTACAGAATATTTTGGAAGTCCTGTGCAAGGCCTGTTAATCTGGCCTCTAAGCATTTAGTTGCATTAGAAACACTAACAGTGCTATAAATGTGAATAACTAAACACACGGTACATTGTGATATGTCTGTGACTGTGTCAATCAGTACATCATTAATTTCAGAATTAGGTTACAATGGCTAAAATGTGTCAGCAATTTTGAAGAAAAAAAAAATTCAAACTTATGGTCAGTTTTATTTGTTTTATTGATTAATAGTAGTTTTACAGGCGAATGTACAGGTGCTTCACCAGTTGCAGCAGATCTCAGATAGTGAAAATAGGCAGCAGCATCTTTTCCACACAGAACACAGTGGTAAGCTGCTTATCAGTGACTTAAAACAGTTTGGCTTACCCCTTAACATCTTCAGCAAGTTCTAAAGGTGTTCTACAGAGAACATCCTGACTGACTGCATCACTGTCTGGTATGACAAACTTACTGGATTTATATTTGACACATGTTGCGCATGTGACGTACCATACAATGTGTTACTCTAGATGTGGGTCACTGTGCTGTTGCAGCAAGCTAAAGTTTTGGGTTAGACACTGTATGTTATAGCACTACCAACAGTGTAGCATGATCTGTGACACTCTGGCTGTGAAATCTCAAAATAAGTGGTGTAATATTTTGCTATTTTTAGATGCACTGGAGCTAATGGGAAGCACATTGAAATGACACCACCACCAATACAGGGTAGGAGAAAGGACGACCAGTGCACCTAAGCTCCAATACACCTGGATGATGCGTCTCTAGCTAAAGAGGAAATGTAGAGGCATTGAATCTGCAAAATTTGGTAATATCAGGTGACTGACATGCCTAGCTAAGCTCCATCACAATTTAAATGCAGTAAGTGCAATTTGATATGTGCCAAGCTTAAATATATTTGATAAGTAAAATTAACTTTTTTGGAAAAAAAAGAAAAGGAAAAAATAAGACTGGAAAAAAGGTATTTTCCAGTTCCGGTTGAGAGTTTGTGGTGCACGTTTGTGCTGCCACTTCTCACTGGATTACTTACTTTCTTTTTTTATGTTTTTTAAACTTTCCTTTCATCTCTGGCCAGTCTTTGGCCAAGACTGATTGTTGGACTCTGCTATGAGCTCCCATCTCACAATCCGGCGCCTTTGGCTGCATCTTACTTGGGTGAATGTTTATACATTCATTAAGTTGTTGACTTTTTTTTATATCTACTCCTTGTGTCATTACTTTTCTTTGACTGGTTGGTGCTTGGCTAGCAGTTAGCAGAGTTAGCAGTTTGGCTATCATAACATGGTGAATGTTTATTTCCAGAGATTTTTACCACAGTTTGGATAAATAGATGGCTTGCCTTTATGGCAAGCCGTTTTAGCCTAAAATGACACCAGCGATACAAGTCCTAATTCAGTTTTTACTAGTAAGAACTCTAATTCAATATATCTCTAATGTAGTTTTTACTAGTATCAACTCTCATTTCAGGTATCAATTATGACATTTTTACTAGTAAGAATAGAGAATTACATATCCATAATTAAATTCTGACTAGTCACATTGCCAGGTAGACATATCTTTAATGTAATTCTGACTAGTCATAATTCTCCATTGACTTACATTGAATTTCACTCTCTCATATCCGTAATACAATTGTTACTAGTAAAAACTCCAATTAGAGATATCCGCAGTTATATTTTTACTAGTACAAATGGCATTGCAGATATCAAGAATGTAATTCTTACTAGTAAGAATTCAAATTTTAGATATCAATAAAGTAATTCTTACTAGTCAAAAACAGAATTATAGATATCTAAAATTATATTTTAGAGCTCTGAAACCTTACATATCTCTAATTCATATTTTTACTAGTAAAAACTTAATTGGAGAGCTCTTGAATTCACATTTTTACTAGTCAGAATTCAATTATGGATATGTGGACCTGTACTTGTTACTAGTAATAATTGCATTGTAGATATCTGAAATTACATTTGTACTAGTAAAAATATAATTGCAGATATCTTTTAATTGGAGTTTTTACTAGTAACAATTTTATTACGGATATGAGAGAGTGAAATTCAATGTAAGTCAATGGAGAATTATGACTAGTCAGAATTACATTAAAGATATGTCCACCTGGCAATGTGACTAGTCAGAATTTAATTATGGATATGTAAGTCTCTATTCTTACTAGTAAAAATGTCATCATTGATATCTGAAATGGGAGTTCTTACTAGTAAAAACTGAATTAAGACTTGTATCGCTGGTGTCATTTTAGGCTAAAACGGCTTGCCATATGCCTTCCTGTCCTTGCTACATAACAATTTTGTCCTGGTGTCTGCTATTCCCTCTTTTCCTTTTCTGTAGGTGGCTTACCAGTTTGTTACTGTCAGGTATAGACCTTAACTACACACTACCACAGCTATGCAGACTTGCTAGTCATCATTGTTCAAATTCTGCTAGTTATAGTAATTACTACACTGATAAATCTGAAATTTTACAAATTGTACATATGAGCATTGTTGCAAAATCCAGTGACTTTACTCTCAACTTGGATGATTTGACTAAAAACTTAAAATGTAGTCCATTACTTAGGTGCACTGTTCAATGGTCACGTCTTCACGCATGACTCTCCATGAGTTCATGGTACATATCATCCCACTCAAACTAATGAAACTTACTTCACATTGCTATTCTGAACCAAACCATTCGTTCTCTTCATTGTGTTCAAAACTCTAATCTCAATACAAAATACCAGCTCACATCATCTGTAGCAGTTACACTGGCTTCCTCTCCAGCTTCACATTTAGTTTAAACTTATACTAAAATACAAGTCTCTATACTGTTTAACATCAGCTTATTCAGGTACAGGTCTTCTGACTGTCCAAAAATTCAGACTGGTCAGCATGATGGTAGATCGTTCATGTCATGGCCCCCAAACTATGAACCACATTTCCATAATCCCTCTGATACTGCCCCACACGGTCTTGCTTCAAACCTTCTCTTTCCTCTGTACTTTCATTCTCCTGCTTGCTGATACCCTACCCATTGTCTTTGTAAAGCATAACTGGGAATGAGAAATGCACTAGATACATTCAGAGTCAAAATCTGATTTATTAGCCAAGTATGTTGAGACATATTTCCAGCCATTGGTGACTTGCTAATGTTATATAGAATTATGTAGGTAATGTACTTATAACTTACAGACAATACACAATACAGTAAACAATACAGACAGTATGCATAGTACACAGACTACACAGGGACGGATAATATAGACAATGTGCCTATAATTAAAGAATATACAATAGACAGGCAAACACTAAATTTAGACAGGTAATGTACATGGTGGTGGAAACAGCAGCAGTGTATATAACAAGTTTGGGAATGAACTGGGTACAGTGGTAGGATGATTGTAATAACTGTCAAAGGGAACCGGGTGTAGCTAGGACACTAGCAGATGATATTACTGGTCAGCTGTTTATGAGAATGATGGCTTGAGCGCAAAAACTGTTGCTAAGCCTTAGTATACAGGGTTCTGTAACACTGATGGAGGGAAAGAGTTGGAAGTGGTTGTGACCATGGTGTGAAGAATCAGTACAGATTTTCTCTGACTGTCTTCTAGTCCTTGAATTGTACAAGCACTGAATGGATGGCAGGGGAGCAATGACTGTTGTTTTTACTGTTCACTGAAATCTTAAATTTTTTATTCATTTTATTTTTTTGTGGCTCCTCCGAACCAGACTGTGATGGATGTGCACAGAATGGACTCAATAACTGCAGTGTAGATTTAGCTCAGCAGCTCCTGGGGCAGGTCCAGCTTCCTTATTTGCCTTAGTAAGTACATCCTCTGCTGGGTATTTTTTGAGGATGGATTAATATTGGACTCACTTCAGGTCTTGGGGAAATGGTAGGTCCCAAAAATCTGAAGCTCTCCATGGTTGACAGTAATGTTGAAGACTGTGAGGGACGGTGGTGCTGAAGGGTTTCTCCGAAAGTCCATTGATATCTCCACAGTCTTAAGTATGTTCAACTCCAGGTTGTTCTGACTGCACCAGAGCACCTACCTCCTGTTGGTATGAAGACTTGTTGTCATCATTGATGAGTCTGATGACTGTCGTGTCATCTGCAAACTTTTAGGAGTTTTAACAGATGGGTCCTTAGAGGTGCAGTCATTGGCGTAGAGAAAGAGAAGTGGGCAAAGTATACATCCTTGAGGAACACCAGTGTTGGCAGTCCCTGTACTGCATGTAATTTTCCTCAGCTGCACCTACTGCTTCCTGCCTGCCAGGAAGCTGGTGGTCCACTGACAGTGGTGGGAGATGCTGTGAGAATTTGAAGGAGAGGATTTCTGGAAGGTGTTGCAGGATGTAGTGCAGTCCTATGTTGACTGCATCATCCACTGACCTGTTTACAAGGTAGGCAAACTGCAGGGGGTCCAGCAAATCACATCTTTCAGTTGGGCCAAAACTAGCCATTCAAATGACTATAGGTGAGATAGAACAAAACATAGTTATATAAGATAAGCTGGAAGCTGTTAATCCAATATTACAGCTAGAGCTGGAAATTTGTCAACTTCTACAACCTGCACATTTGATGCAGTTCCCTCAAAACTACTTAAAGAAACACTTCCGGTTACAATCAAATATCTTAACAATAGTAATAAGACACATACTCAAAGCTTTTAAAGTGGCAGTTATTAAACTGTTGATGATTAAATCAAATCTAGTTCTTAATATAATGTCCAATTGCAGACCTATTTCTAATTTACCATTTATGTTAAAGCTCTTGGAAAAACCTGTGCCCAACAACTTTGCTTATATTTGCAGAAAAACAATATGTATAAAAAATCTAATCTGTATTTAGGTGCCACCATAGCATTGAGACAGCTCTAGTTAAGATAAATTATTTTCTCACCTCTGATCAAGGCTGCCTATCCATGTTTGTTTTATTCAATCTAAGTGCATCTTTTGATGCAGTAGACTACACTATTATCCCAAAAAGACTAGAAAACATCGTTGGAATCACAGGAACAGCCCCACAGATTTGAGCACTGGTTCAAATCTTACCTAACAGAATGTTGTCAGTTTGTAAATGTTTATGATGTATCATTATATCATACAAAAGTGAGATATGGAGTCCCACAAGGATCTATCTTAGGACCATCATTATTTAGACTATATATGTTGCAACTAGGCCGAATTAAAAACAAGCACAACATTAATTTTCACTGCTACGCAAACAATACACTGTAACAATACACTGTATATAAAAACTGTATTTCAGCTAAACCCGATGACGAGATTAAAGAAAGTGGAAGATTGTGTAAAAGATGTGAAATGCTGGATGTCATGTAACTTTCTACTTTTAATATTTGACAAAACAGAGATTCTTCTTTTGGGTGGAAATATCACAAGAAAAAATGACCAACACGTAGCTAATACTACTAGAATAGTTTTTCTTCATCTCCGTAATATTTACAAGCTAAGAAATGCCTTATACCTACTTGCTGCAGAAAAATGAGTACATGCCTTTTCTTATACAGAAGGCAGGTTGTGTGCAAATGAATTTTGTGTTATGCATCACTGGTTATCTTCATCAGCACCTGCAGTATAATTAATACATGTTGTGGAGTGATGGCTGTGGATACCAATACTGTAACACCTTTCTGGCAAATGCTCTCCTTCATTTGCAATGACAAACAAGAATGCCATCATTTAAAAGTACCTTGAGTACAGACACATGCAAATGGATTGTGACACAGCCACAATGTCAGAGAGACGACTGAATGATTAAGACATTTATGTCCCAGTGGACCGTCATTCAAACCCAACCCTGATGGAGGTGATGTAGCTGGATCATATCTTCTTGGATTTCAGCAAGCTGAAACTTACGGCTTTTTTCATATTCTGGGCTACATGGCAATGGCTCCGGGTTTAAAAACAAACATTCACTTAAAGGGCTGCCGTCAATAGCCCCAATTCTTTTTTTCTTTAGCCTCAGGTCTTGGAATAGTTGCTAAACAAGCTATTGTCTACCGTCTTAAAATATGTTTTTTGTACCCTTTGAAAATTATTTTTTTTTGAGAATCAACAAACCACTTTGTATGCCATCATTTGAAGAATGTAAATAAAACGCACCATATTTGTGGAACAAGTCAAAAACCTGATTTTTGAAAGTCTGAGGCATGGTGCTTGATGTTCTTGAGCCACCTCAACATCTCCAGAATGACCAGACAAACATCATTACCACTATGAACATCCACACACTACTTTCTTGTACAGAAAAAATGGTTTTATAGTAGCTTCTACTTGGTCTTTGCTCTCTCTTTGCATAAATATATATTTTTTAATGCAACAGTGCATAATAGCAGTCATCTGTAACTAGTTTGCATTGGTGTTTGCCTATTTGTGTGGAGCATAAAGCTACGATTACAAGACATCTATCTACCAGTTATTAAAAAGAAGGCTTACAAAGCAAATCAGAGTGTTGCCCAGCACACAGTCTGTTTACCCAACTGCCTTTTGATAGGCATTTCCTGCAGTATCCAGTCCAGGGCCGGTACTAGGGCTGAGTTACGGGGCTATAGCCCTTGGTCTTATCTCCAACCCAGAACTGATCGACCAACAACCCCTTCCACCCCTCTGAACAAAACTCCTCACGACCCCCCAACGACATACTTTATGCGTATGCCCACCTCTCCTGAAGCCATTGGTAACTAAACTTCCTATGCACACACCTGATACAGTCTAGGCCAAGCAAGCTAGACAGTTTTTACCTATATGCTGTCATGAAAATGAACAAGCTGCAGGTTATTCTGTATGATCCACAAAATTACCAAGTCACAAATTACAAATATTGACACTATCACTAAGCTACTTTATGTTCCACTGTGGATTCAGCCACTATTGCATCCTTACACTTATATACTGTACATGACACTATATGTAAGGTGTAGCAGAGTGCAAAGCAATCATCATGGGCAAGCGACACAATCTGACTGATGTCCAAAAAGGCATGATAACAGGGTAATGGGCAAAAGGTTGTAGCATCTAGGAAACATCTAACTTCGAGGTTCTGGAGCCGTAGTGAAGCTGTACTGAGAAAGGACTCGTATATTGAGTGCCTCCCAACAGCATAACAGTCATGCCTCATGGGCCACTGATGCCAGAGTGTAATGACAACTCATTAAATTGTGATGAAATCATGGAGCTGGAGCTGGTATGACTACAAATTGTAATGTGTAGAGATACTTCCTCAGATACTGAGAACAAGCAATTCAAGTGGCCTGACATTTCACATTATAATCATGTCATGAAAATCAAATATCCTCTTGTTTACGCATCTGTACTGTCTACCAACTGACAAACTGAGAAATAAGACAACCCAATCAGTTCTTGGGTGACCAAGGTCTGAAAACAAAATTCAATGAGCAATAAGTGGAATTATTTTCATGAACTATACCTCCTATCGAAATTTCTCCACCTACAGGAGTCAGCTATGCCATAATTACTTTGAGTGCTTTTTCTGAGTCAGTAGAGCCAAGAATTATAAAAAAGGATTAGGACTGTCCGTGACAATGAGGGAATTATAAATATTTATATGTTAATTGCAACAGTTTCTGAAATTAGTTTATTTAAATTCCCCCCATTTTCTCTTAAATGGTGCAGGAGATACATTCATCCACTTACAGATTTCATATTCCACCTTAAATGGTGCAGCAGTACCATTCTGGCACCTGGTAGGAAATTCAAATAAGAACTGAACTTCTGCTTGATGATTTCTCATGAGTTTAAAGAAATTCACAAGATGTTTGCAGGCTTTTCTGATGTAAAGCAGCTTGTATACTGATCACTGCCTGGCTAGTGCTGTTTATTTAGTTATTTATTCATTTATTACAGTGTGACATGCATTAGTTTAACATGGTTATAATGTCAACAAGGTTGTAATCTTGCTCAGAGTGGTTGGATGTGGTTTTACTGTGCTGTTTTGCTGTTAAGCGTGAGCAGAGATAATTGATTCTTCAACTCCAATATGGCCAATGTCGGCAATGTTGATTCTTGTTAAGAGGCTGTGTGATGACAAAGTATAATTCTCATTGGCTATAATCTCTGTGGACAATCTCTTGGAAGAGGGGGTGTGGTTAGCAGGAAGAGGCATTCAACACAACTGTTCTGAACAGAGTAATTTAGAAAGGCTGAGAAAAAGTGCTATTATACTTAAACCCATCACAAACATATCACAGAGATTTAATTTAGGCCCACAGTTTACTGTGTTAATTGTTTAATGTGTAAACCATTATTTTAATACACTTACCACAGGCCGTTGAAGTTGCTGTTGTAGACAAGTGGACGTGGATGACACCTTGAGAGTGGCTGGTGGTGAACAGGCTGAGTGTGGCTCTGTTGGGTGGGTAACACGGGTGAGGCTGAATGGTTGTACAGTCCTGGAGTTGGGGGTAGTCGATGTAGTGGGGAATGCTCAGACAAGTGCTGGGCCTGGTTAAGTGCTGCTTGTGGGGGCTCGTGGCCCTGTGTACGGGGCAGGGTAGTGGGGGGTGACTTCCGAAGAGGGCACTCTGGTTGAGAGAGAGGAGCTTGGGCAGGGTTGGCAGGTATGTGTATAGGTAAATGGAGGGGTTGGCTGGCTGCTGGTGGCTGATGAAGTGGGGGGTGGTATGGCTGGGGCTGGTCAGAAGGTTCCACAGAAGAGTGGGTTGTTGGTGAGCTCTCTTGACTCTTCTCCTGGCTACGTTCTAGGCCTGACACTTTGCGCACAAACAGGCCTTGCAGCTCCTGGCTGGCATTGGTAGAGAGCCTGTCAACACCAATATCTGCAACTTGAGAGAGAGAGGGAGATGCCTTAGATAAAATATAAAATATGAACATCCCTTTATTTAAGATTAAATGATAAAATCAAGGAGGTGGAACTCGATTATTACGAATTGTAATGTTTAGAGATAGAACAAGCAACGTCCACAGTTACTGAGAACAAGCAGTTCAATGACATTTCTCATTATAATCATGTCATGTAAATCCAATATACTCTTGTTTACACATCTTTTGCAATGTCTCGATTTTGTATTTTGGGTGATCTCCATCCCTATTTGCTAACCCTTTTCTACCCTTGCCCTACACATACTGCCCTCCAAAGCTCGCTCAGCACAAAGTTGCTGATTAGATCAAATATTTGACACCATCATCATGGCAAAAGGACAGCAGACAGCAAGCTAAGTTTGCTAGCTACAATAACATGTATAACTTGGATGTCAGCACTTTTCCACCAACACGGAACCAGCACCGTTCTGGTTCACGAACCTAATTTTGAACCGTTCGGCTCATTTCCACCAACAAAAATAGCGCCCCGAACCAGGAACGTTCGTTCACAGCGGGAACCAAAAAATACTTGGTTTTTCAGTGCGAACCAAACGCGCCTGCCAACTCAACGCAAGAAGACGGCGACTCGTAGCGTACAGCGGTTCATTGAAGAAACTCAGTTTTTGTTATCTGTTTGGTGTTCTCCGGAGTTTCAGGAGAAACTTGAGGGGAGTATTAGAAAAGAGAAATTCTACAGCGAGCTGGTGGAGGATTTAGCTCGGGCAGGTTTTGTGAGTGATAAATAAGCTAAAGAAGGACTACAGAGATTCTAAAAAGGAGCTATCGCACAGTGGAGCTGGACGAGGGTAGACAAGATTTCACTTGTGAAGTGAAACAAACATTTGTACCAAGAGCACAAATGCTCGCAAGTAGTCGATGCGCTCCGCCATCTTTGTTTATAATTCTGCTTTGTTGATGACGTACATCGTGACGGATCCTCGGTTCAACTAAAACTAGTGGAAATGCGGGCTGGTTCACTAAAAAGCACAGAGGTTCTCATACGCCCGAACGGCACCAGTTCAAGAACCAGAGTTATTTTGGTGGAAAAGTGCTAAAATGGACCAAGGTGAAATATAGGCCATCATGAATATCATCATGCAACATTTACTAAAAACACAAAGCACATATTTCCCTTGCATAAACTTGACTGCTTATAAAACAACAACTAAGTAGAAAAAAGCTAACAGTGTTATTTAAAAACATCATTGTTCTGTATATATTATTCATTCTTTTCACTTATTTGGCGAAACACTCAGTGTTTGTTTTTATATAGAGGTTTTTTAACTGCTTCCCCCACGAGGCACACTAGTTTTACACATTTTTAAAATGTGCTTGAGTCAGATGTGGTACAAAAACTGCCAGACATTCTTTTAGGAGTGAATTTTAACACAGGCTGTAATCGCTTTCCTCAGCCATGAATGAAATCTGAATTGCCATCTTGTAGTTAAATGAGGAACTTCAGCATCCTCTGACCAACACTGTGTAGAGCTATAGCAACTCACAAAATATATATATATATAATCGGCTCTCAGGATTGGCTAAATTATAGACTGATTGCATATTTGGGCTGAAAATCAGTCAATACCAATGCATCCTGATCAATTGTTTCATCACTATGTAGAAATGCTAGAGTGTAAACAGTCAGGGGTGAGACAGAGGAGTGAGAGAAATACAAAGTCAATGACTAACTGAGCGAAGATTTTAAATATGCCAGTCACAGCTGTAAGCAACATCAGCTGATGACTGTCTTATTTAACCCCTGACTTTTTAAACTCTAGCATTTCTACACAGAGATGAAAGGATTGGCCAATTTATAGCCCAGATAGGTATTTAATCTATAGAAGCTCACTATATTACATGCAGATCAACATTGCTTTTGTACAGTGCACTTGTACTGTGTGCAGACAAGAAAGAACAACAAATCTGGAAAAATACAGTTTGTCTGTATTGGTACTAAACTGTGAACTGTAAACTAATCTATACTAAACTAAACTAGCCTAGTACAGTAGCACAATGTCAATGTTTTAGCAAAAAAACATTCAGTGTAATTGGCCCATAGAGCAGACACAACACAATGTAATGTTTGGCATAAATGTAAGTGATAAAGATTTATAAATAAAGATGAAGGCTAGTAAAGAATGTACTTTAATTATGGCTATATGTGAAATAACACAAAGAATACGCACCCCTTACACATTCGGAGACAAACATATTCCTACGTAATCATGACTTAATCATCTTTCTCTCCTGTGATCTGAAGTTGCACAATGAGGTGACGTCAATCCATTTACCAAAGCAGTCACTGTGCTAAATTATAGCTGGTTCAGTGCAAGGATCAAATATGAAAGCAGTGGATCAGGTTGTAACGGTCAAATAAAGCATGTGGGACTGACGCCCAGTACACCAGGTGTTGACCCAATATTGACCATTGCATTTTTTGTCTTATGGGGTGGTGACTTCCCTTTTGAAACTTGATGGCAGCAACACCTCTCAAAGTTGGGACAGGGCCATGTCTACCATTGTGTAGCATCCCGTCGTCTTTTAACAACAGTCTGTAAACATTTGGGAAGCAAGGGAACAAATTGGTGGAGTTTTGGGAGAGGGATGTTGTCCCATGTCTGAGGTAGCATTCTTGCTGCTCAACAGTCCTGGTTGTTTTTCGCTGATTTTTTATGTCATGATGTGCCAAATGTTTTTTATTGGTAGAAGGTCTGGACTGTTGGCAGGCCTGAGTCAGCCTTGGATCTTCTTCTGTGAAGCCATGCTGTGATGAATGCAGTATGTGGTTTAGCATAGTCTTGCTGAAATATGCATGGCCTTGCTGAAAGAGTCTGGATGGGAGCATATGTTGTTCTAAAACCTCTATATACTGATGTCATGTCTTGGTCAGGAAGGACAACACCACTGTAGTGGCGTACATAATCAAGCAGGGGGGGCTACACTAGCGCCGCTTACACAAGCTAGTGCTTAGACTGATTGCGTGGAGCAGTATGTTTCTCTCATCAGTGAGAGCCACACATGTGCCAGGCATTTTAAATGCGAGTGCGGAATATGTGGACTGGAAACTCCACAGCGAGGTAACATCTCAGCTGTGGATAATCTACGGGAGAGCGGTGATGGGTCTCTTTGCATCAGAGTAGAATGCACAGTGCCCACTGTATTATTCTCTGAACGATCAGAATGCTCCAATGGGAGTAGATGCGCTAGCCCAGGAATAGCCACAGACACTCCTGTATGCATTTCCACCATTAGATCTGATCACCCCTACTCTAGCCAGAGTACGGGACAGGAAGTTAACGCTAATCCTGATAGCGCCTCATTGACCAGGGGAACACTGGATGGCAGAGATAATTCAGCTACTATCTGGCTAGCTGTGGCCGTTGCCAATACGCAGAGACCTGCTATCTCAAGCTCAAGGGGAGATATTTCATCCTTACCCAGAGCACTTGGCACTTTGGGCCTGGCCTGTGAAAGGTTAAATTTAACCTCCGTGGGACTGCTCAGTAATGTTGTAGTGACCATTCAGAGCGCTAGAGCATCATCTATAAGAATGTTATGATGGCGAATATTTGAGGAATGGTGCGCAATGACAGGTGTGGTGGCTTTTCAGTGCTCTGTCCAATGCTTTTAGTGGATTTAAAACTCGTTTGAGCTTGTACAGCATAGTCTGTAAAGCATTAAAAGAGACTAGCCGAATGTAAAACAAGGGCACAAACAACTTCACCTGGCAGCGCTCTGCTCTGATGCTCTGCTACACATATACATCCATTAAATGTCTTGTGATGTTAAGCATGACTGAGAATAGTGTGCTTGTGTACAGCTTTTTGAGCGGATGCAAGGTTTCTGCATAGCAATAGATTTTTTTCTCCCATAACAGTTAATGGGGTACAATAGGGATTAATGGATTGAATATTTTTGGCACCTTTCAAATGTACTGATACAAATACACTTGTAACACTCAAACAACCACATGGGGTACCACAGCAACAACTTGGCTCCACCTGAGACAACACATAGCAAAACATGTAGGAACAGCCTAGCAAGCATGTAACAACCACTTAGTAACCATGCAGTAACAGCCTAGCAAGTGTCTGTCAGTGTGAACCACTTTAGCTGCACAACCAATCATTTTCTAGTTTATTATTATTATTATTATTATTATTATTAATCATCCAGTGTTGACCAGAGAAGGATGGGCTTCCCCCTTTAAGTCTTGGTTCCTCTCAAGGTTTCTTCCTCTTGCTCTTACAAAGATGCTAAGATAACATACTAAGATGTTGCTGCTGCAGTACAGTACTTTTAACTTAAGATTATTAAATTTCATATTTATTTTAGGAGCTTAGGAAACTATATTTTGTTCTGTCACATGATGTGAATGACAATAAAGCTGAGTCTGAGTTAAGGATCTTGCCCTGACATTGGTGCATCTGGCTAGCTTATGCATCAACATGCCAGCAAAATTAAGGAAAAGGGATTAAAAAAAAGAATTTTAAAATTAATTCAGAGACAGGTTTGCTCTAGGAGCCTGGCCTATACACTACTGCTCATACTATATACATACTGCTCAAAATTCACAAAAGAAATATTATTCTATTCACATTTGTTCAATTTCACTTTGCTGACTGAAATAGGAGTTCATGTAACCGTTTACTTAAAATATCCCCCTTCACTTCACAGCATAAGCCAAGAAACTCACACACAGCATCCCTGCAGGTGTCTCCAAATAAATAAATACATTTTTATTACCAAACAAGGAACATATCTTGGCAACTCGGTTTAACGTATTTGCTGAAATTGGGCATGCACGGTGGCGTAGTGGTTAGCACATTCGCCTCTCAGCGCTGAGGTCTTGGGTTCGAGTCCGTATCTGAGCGGAGTTTCTTTGAGGCGAGTCTATGCCTGAGCTTGGGTTCTGGAGTCGCGACTCTCCGCTTACACGATTGGTGATGCGG
>BRDA01054680.1:0-17908 GCA_036984385.1 Crenuchus spilurus | reverse complement strand
TCTGTCCTGGGTGATCCCCCTAGTGCTCGATGCAGTCCTCCAGGTGGACGGTCGCTTCCGGTTGAGAGTACGCTGTGCGCGACTGGCTGCCGCTTCTCACCGGTGTGTGTAAATGGAGTGTGTTGATTGTAAAGTGTCCTTGGGTGTCTAGAAAGGCACTATATAAGTGTAATGTGCATGTATGTATGTATGTATGCCAGTTTCTCACGAACAGCTATATTAAGATGAAATGGATAATTTGAAAAGCTGGCAATTAAGAAGTTCACTTAGGTGCGTCTCCTTTATGCTGTCTATACACGACTCCACAAATGAGGCTAACACAAGTTATGAGAATCTTGGAAAGTGTTTCTTACGTGCTTCTTGTGTGGACTCTGAGTACAGAGATTCCACATTTTGAGTTTGGAATCTCCTTTTGCCAAACGGAGTGCAAAATCAACCAGCTTATTAAAGTGTAACTATATAATTAATGAAATATTAGCGGTGGCCTAAAACCACCTTGAACAATTAGGGGAAACAAAATCAATGTCTACTCTAACACACAACACTTTAATCTGCTAAAATGCTTACTTTAGCTACCTTGCTTATCTAGCTGGTGTTACCGATCTGTGACTCAGCAAGCTGGATACCAAATGAGCCAGCAGGCTAAAATAATGTCAGATCCAGTGCATAAAAAAACCCCAAAAAGTGACCAGCATTTAGCATCATATAGCAGTTGTAAGGCTTACATTTGCAATGTTAAGCTCCAAATCCTAATCTATTTTTGAGACTACAAAGTAGTCCGGGAATGCTGAAAGTATATATTGTGATTTTATGGCTTAACTCCTTTGTGATTTAACTGTCTTAGTAATGCTACTCTTTCAAAAGTAGAGGCATAAAATGCATCTCAAATGTTTCATTTAAGAGATGCTGAAGCACCAACAGCACAGAACATATTTGAAGCTCAAGTTTGTCATTTCTACAATAAACCTGATATAGATGAGAACAAAATGTCTTTCTTCAGGCAACACACAGTAAAACACATTACAGCCTGCAGATACACAAAAGAACTTCTGTATCCAGTGTGTGCAGGTCATTTAACACCTAATACAGCAAAGTACAATATAAACTATTTTAAGGGAATATAAAGTCTACATATCCCTGTTAAAATGCCAAGTTTTGTTAAAATCAGATCAATATTAATCATTTCAGAAAGGTTTTCTATCTATAATGTGACTCAATCTGTACAATTCCACTGAAAAACAGACTGAAATCACTTAAACGGGACTAAAATGATGTGGCTGCATAAATATTGACACCCTCTAATATTTGGAGGTGTGGCTGTGTTCAGAATTAACCAATCACATAAAAATAGTTAATACACAACTGCCATCATGTATAGCGATTCTGATTAACCTCAAATAAAGTTCAGCAGTTCTAGTAGGATTTTTCTGATATTTAATCAGTTGCAACTTACAGCAGAAGCTACAAAGAGCTTATAAAGAAATAAAAGGGATGTCACTGTTAAAAGGCATCAGTCAGGAGAAGAGTACAAAACATTCCCAAATCATTAAATATACCACTGAACACAGTGAAGACGGTGTGAATAAATTTGGCACAACACTGACTTTACCAAGAAATGGACCAATTTCCTCCAAAATGTATGAAAAGAAAACTAGTCCAGGAGGCTGCCAAAAGACCTACAGCAACATTAATGGAGCTGCAGGAATTTCTGGCAAATACTGGTTGTGTTGTACATGTGACCAACAATCTCATATATTCTTCATATGTCTGGGCTGGGTAGGGTGGCAAAACAGAAGCATTTTCATAAAAAAAATAACATCCAAGCTCTGCTTTGTTTGTTAAAATCATGTTATGGTTTGATGGGACCAAGGTTGAACTTTTGGCCGTAATTACAAAAGGCATGTTTGGAGCAAAGCAAACACTGTGCATCATGAAAACACCACCATACCCACTGTGAAGCATGGTGGAGGCAGCTCTATGTTTTTCTGCAGCTGGAAATGGAGCTTTAGTCAAGGTAGAGGGAATAATGAACATTTATCAAATATCAGTCGCTTTTTGGCACAAAAGTCTTCAGGCTTCTGCTAAGAAAGATCAGGAGGTCTTCACAGCATGCACTTGGTTCTTTTAATCTTGTGAAATCCAAATAAAAAAAATACACAGGAAATTCCAAAACAAATGATTTAATGGCATTAAGATAATCTTGATATGCATCTTATTCAGTCTCCTATGTGTCATTTGTGTTACTCAGCCATGGCTTTGCTTTGCGTTTGTCTGTCAGCGCTGGGGTCGCTGGTTCAAGTCCCTATGGAGGTTTCATGTTCTCCCTGTGAGGGTTTACCCCAGGATCTCTGGTTTTCTCCTACTGTCCAAAAACATGCAGGTCAGGTGAACTGGTTACTCTAAATTGCCCTGGTGTGTATTTTGCATTTTTGTGATTTTGTTTTAATGATGCTGTGGGCTCATATGTTCTTCTGTGTACTGTCCTAATCTGAATTGGACCAATCCCTCAACCCCTAACACACACACACACACGTACTCAAGAGCATTTCTACATCTGAAAACAAGGAAATCATCTGAAATCTGGTTCTGTAGACACTGTACTGTAGTCAGTGACTCCAAAATCTGGCTTCAAAACAGGCTAAAATTACACCACATGCCTGGGTTAATGATATTAATGCTAGCCACACACGGACTTGGGCGGTATCTCTTATTTCAGGCACCATGTTGAATGAAATACAAGACTGTTAACTGATGCTGAGGTCTTATGCTTAGAAAAGCTTGAAGGTTTGCTCCCGAGTTGGCCTACAGTGTGTACTGATGCCACCAGCAAAACCTGGTTCTCAAATTTAAATAAAACTAACGAAATGCCAGAGCACAAGAGGCCATGTCCATTATTACTTTGAAATGCTTTCATTTTCACTCTGTTATTTCTCCGTCAGACCAAATTAGAAGAGGATGTGGTGTGCGAGGGGTGCAGGTTCTTGTGTGGGTGTCAAAATATTTTTGGCTTCCACAAATTGACTGAAGTGTTTTATTTTCTGTAGCAAAGGTTAGCCAGTTTAGGGGTTTTATAAGTAGCGTTGTGTTGATTTGCATTCTTAATTAGCCATTACATATAGTGATAATTAACAGCCATTCTTTATTAGCTTTCTACTAGCAATCATGTGGATTTATTCAAAAGTTAATGTAATTAATCCGCCAATAACATGCATGTAGGGTCACAAATAGAGGTAACAGAGAAATATATTATAGCTGCTATATTAATTATAAACTATAAAACAGAATTTAGGATGAGGGGAGAATGAAGAAAAAAAGTAGGAACAAACCGAGAGGAACTAGTTCATTAAAGGGTGCTACTAGATTATGTAACGGCCTCTAAAGAATAAATAAAGTCCTGGAAGTTTAAATTTGCCTTATAGTATCTGGTTTAGGAGGGGCGTGTTCATTTATTATTATTATTATTATTATTATTATTATTATTATTATTATTAACTGACAACCAAATTAGCTAAATGTCAATGATCCCATCAACAAATGTTTGCTCAGAAAATTAGCACCAACTAATAAAATGCACTGCTGAGACCTGGACCATCATTTGCTCGTCACTACTTGCTGCTGCTTTGAACCGTTCGGGAGAAATGTCACAACATGGTATGAAAAAGATAAAATCTTGGAACGACTTGAATGTTTAATATGAGTGACATATCAAAAGGTAGCGATCTACAGTGCCAAATCAGAAAAGGTTGAGACAGAATGGGAAAAAAGTGCATTTCAGGCCTTCAACATATTCCAAAAAAAGTTGGGACGAGGACATTTAGGGCTAGTAATGAGGTTTTTAAAACAGATGTGATTTCAAACAGGTGATTAATTTAGGAATAAAGCAGTATCCATGAAAGACATTGGAAGGTATTTGCAAAGTTAATATCATTAAACAATTCAAGGAATCTGCACAAATTTCAGTGCATAAGGGCAAGATTGCAAGCCTAAGCTGAACACCCATTATCTCCAATCCCTCAGAAATGTGGTTTCTGGCTAGTTTTCCAGATCCTTTTTGGAAGAAATTGATGTTGTTTATATTGGACTAAAGACAAACAAGGACTATCCAGGCTGCTATCAGCAAAAACCAGTGTCTGTCATCGTAGCCTTTCCACTACCTGCTGAAAATTACAATTCTCAAAGTACACCCTTCAAAACTGTCAACAGAGCTCAGGTCATCAGTAAACAAGACTTTATCAAGAAGAACATCCAGACCCTTTGTCTAATGCAGGTTTTGTGTCTAAAAGATGTGTTAAAAATCCATTACTGTCCAAAAAAACCATCAATGATGTAATTAAGGTCATCAAGACTTTGGCAGAATACAGAAAGTCTGATTCAGCAGAGTTGTGTAAAAAGATTAATCATAACTTGATTTGCTCAGAGATGGTCCGACTAGGTGCCTTTGAAGATCTGGTGTGAAATACAATGCATCTCTACTACCATTAAGCATGGCTCTAGACGAATCCTGGTGTGGGGAGCCTTTTCAGCTGCTGGCACTGATGAGCTGCTTTACTCGGAAAAGTCAATATTTTGGAATACAGAAAAATATTGCAGAAGGAGATGGGCTTTCTTCTCACAACTGAAACTTTGTTAAAGAGGAATGATGATATTTTTCACCAAGACAATGGGCGTCTTCACACCTGAGAGTCTGGACCATGGTCCGAACCAAGGCACGTGTGTTTATGTTGTATATATTTGGTCCAGTTAGGTTTGTTTTCACACTGCATTTTGCGAGCGCACCAAAGACTTTTGTATGATACGCCTACGTCCTGTCGTCATCACTGACATGGGGTGCATCTTCCTACACTTGACACCGACTGGTTTGTAGAAGGACGTGCATCCGACGTTGGTGTATGTTCACCTTAAGGTGGCACTGCTCTGCACTTCACAACACCGTTTTAGTCCATCAGTAACAGCTCATGCTTGTGCACCAAACGGGGGAAGGCGAGAGGCTTTATGCTGAAATCTACACATTGTCAATAAGGAGAAATCTATAGAACAAAGATCGAGAAAAGTTCAGCACAGTTCAAAGAGCCGTGTTAACACTGATGAGGTGTTTTAACAGTGGAGAGACCAATGTCAGTATATGAGGTTGAAGGCTTCCTATTCATCAGCAGCATCTTTGAATTTTCTGGCACCTGACAGTTGTTGCAGCACCATTTAAGGTGGAATGGAAAAATTCCAGGAAGATGCTATGGTGCTGGAATGCAACTGCTGCATCATTTAAGGTGGAACTGGAAATTTTGAAGAGGAAAATAGAAAAAACTGACTTTAGCTTCACAGAGCATTACTTTCAGGCACAATGAGGTGTAGCGAGTGGGCAACATGCCCTAAACTAGGTAGCCCCAAACTTTTCATGGCATTTACTATGTTCTTTGTATCGTCTCTCAACACTATATGGATGCTGTTTGTTGGAATATTCCATTCCTTAAGAGTGTCACTGAAAGTTTTAGCGATAGCCTCAGCAGTGTATGATCTGCGGAATGGTTTGTTCTGCAGGACTGTGCTTTTCATCATGAAATCATTATCTCCAAATGTCTGTGGTGAAGCTAAACATTGTTACATGTTCAGAAACTCAGGTGTACAGCTGCGGTACTTAGATAGAAGTGTTTAGCATGTTGTACCTTGGTTACCTTGTTTTTTTTTTGTTTTTTTTATCCACTTTATTAACAACTGATAAGGGCTGATCATCTAATGCTACATATTCAACTAATTTCTCAGTTACTGCTTTGGATTTGCCACCGTCATGCGGGTATTTATCACATCTGTGAAGCACAACTAAGGACTGCTGAGTAAAGAATTGATTGCTTTCAATTACTGGTGCAAAAATTAACTCTTCCACAATGTAATGAAATGCACCTGTACATGAAAAATTCAGTACAATAATAAAATACAGAAATAACTATCAGAAGAGCAAAATACCTATTAACAGATCACATAATTGAGCAAAGGAGGGCTTGTAGGCTGGTACCTGTAGGTTAAATAGCAGATGCACCAATTAAACACACAATGACTGCTGTCAATAGGATTGAGAGAAAATTATAGACATGGGTGTAGAGAAGGAAAAAAGGTACATGGCTGACAAAGCCAATCTCTTTCATGTTTCTAAGAGCAAATTGCTAAAGAAACACAAACAGAAGCTGTAATGTAGAGATGCACCAATCGATCAGTTGGTGACTGGAAACCGTTGTTTTTCAGAGTGATGGGCCATACCAAATCTGTGCCAGTCACATTTACATTTGTGCAGTGCATGAGAATGACAGTAGCACAAACGCAACTGCCCCTCCCCCACCATAGCTGTGACTGAAATGGCTCCCTATTTATCACTAGAAGTATGTGGGAAGTCATGGCCTGGTGGTTAGGGACCTGGTCTTGTTGGAAGGTTAGCTGTTTGATCCCCGGGCAGGTCATGACTGAAGTGCCCACGAGAAAGCTCCTAAGCCCCAACTGCTGCCCAAGTGCCATAGATAGGGCTGCCCACCACTTCAGGCACATGTTCATAGCCTAGTGTTGGTTGGTGCTTCTTGATCCACTCAATACAGAGAATCAGAGTACAGCAACATGCACAGTGCTTTTACTAACTTTAATTCAGTTCATGTATGTACAGAACTTTAAACACAGCTCAGCTACTCGTGTGTTGTTTATGAGACTGGTGCAGACACGTTGATGAATTGTTTGTAGTGCTACTACTACATAGACAAGGTTTTGGAGGCTTGTGAAAAGAAAAATTCCTAGTCTAGAGCACATTTTGTATTGAGATGTAAGAAGTTTCCATTTATAGAAAAACATGTTGCTCTATGCTGTCATTTACATTTCTTAGTAAGAAAGAAATCAGTATTGGCATCAGTCAAGAAAATTACAATTGGTGCATCTCTACTAGGGATGTACAGAAATGAAATTTTTTGATCGAAACAAAAAATTTGGCCTTAAACCAAACACGGGTTTTCATTTATATAAATCATTATAAAAGTACTAACTAAACTATTTTCCAAAAGTTCAAGTTGGTTTGACATCATTAGATTTAATAACATGAGTTTAATTGATTATTCTTTAATACTTGTATAGAAAACATATCTTAGAAAAAATTATAGACACAATAATATATGTATGAACATACATTTATGTTTCATGTTTTAATTAAATATTAGTAATAATGTAACAAAATCATGAAAATTGATGTGTGTTTAATTTGAGTGTCATTGGCTACAGACACTGAAACACTTAACATTTCTTCCGGTAATTGTGAGATCGTCACTAGCACTGCAGCTGCTTGAGCAAACACAAAGCTAAGCGGCTATACTCTGGCTTCATTGCAACAAGTGTATTTTGTTAAAGTTTGCGGCTGTACTTTGTTGTCTTCTTCCATTTCACCACCAAACTGTAATTGTCCTGGTGAATCTGTGTTTTGTTAACTGGTGAAAAATCAGAATTCTGAATGTTAAACGAGTGTCCAAAATTAAAGTAACTTTACTGCAGTACATTTTACACTCTGGTTCAGGTCTACAGCCGGGAACTAGAAAAAGGTAACGGTCAATAAAAATGCCATGGTTCTGTATGAATTATTTGGCTGAACACTGAAAGTGTTTGACATATTTGGTTACTGAAAATTCAGTGTATCCCTAATATTAATCCATTTTTACATTTTTATTCAGTTATATGTATAAATAACTGATATTACAGAGTGCCACTGAAATGCATATTAAATGCAGTCTGTAAGCATTGCTTGTCTCTTGCTCTTTCTTTCTCTCACATACATATTGTTCCACACAGGCTGACTTTGATCTCTAAGCAGTCCATATGCTTTGATATGCTTTAGGTTCTGTCTTGCCACTCAGGTAGAATGTGAGGCTCAAATAGCTTTTCACCTGTACAAACAAGTGGTGTATACAAAGCACTGTAAACCGACACCAGCCTTGAGACAAATACATACTTTTATCCTCACAAGAAGCAAATCTTAGCTTCCTGATATTCTCTCTGTATCCAAAGGTCCAAGAGTCTAAACTCAGCTGGTAATCCCCTTTAGGACCCCCAACAAAAAAACTATTCTGCACTTTCATCTCAGCAACACTAGTAAAAATACCAGCCGGACTGAATAGACGTCTTACAATCCATTCACCTCCACAATGTGCATTAGCATATGGGAAGGCCTGAAGGGGACAAAGAAGAGACGGTGGACAAAAAAAGATGGAAAACACTGAATATTTGTGTACAATTTCCCAAGCAAGGGCCTTATAACATTGAGAAAGTGACCCTGTGTTGATTTAGGCAGCACATGCAGGGAGTTTAATCATTCCAATGACCAAAGTATCGTGTCCATCTTCTCTGGAAAAAAAAAGCCATCTTTGCCAAGTGCTGCCATTCAGCTGCCTGCTCAAGCCCCCACAAATCAAGCCTGGGAGCCCATCAAAGAGCAGAATGAGGGAAATAGGCTCAAGGCCCAGAGGGAGCAGAGTGAAGGAATAGGCGGAACAAGGGGCTTGTCACCATCAATCAGGCACTCATTCAAAGCTTTTCCCTGGAGTCAGATCCCTTCAAGCTACCCCACACCCTCTCCCCCTCCAAAAAAAATATCCTGCATGGCACTCACTATTCTGGGAATGCATCATTACACAGGTATGTGAATACATACAGCCAGGCACCATTATCGGAGAGTACAGAAACACAACTGCTCAAATTCCAAAAGCATTAAGAGAAAGTTAATGGTGTAGAGATTTCACGCTGTGTTAAGATACAGAGGGCTTTATAAAATCAAAAGTCTGCTGCCTCTGCTCGCAGTGATCCTAGCCCTACTCTATCAGACACAGACAGCATATAAACGCTACACACTGCAAAACAACACAATCGCTGTCTGCTGCACGTCATTAATTGCGTAATGTGTACAAACCCCATTTCCTGAAAAATGTCAACAAAAATTAACAAAAAAAAAAATGAACCTGAGCCCATTCTTGTATACACGACTTCAGCAGTACATGGTTGTCATCGTCTCTGCTTCACATAATGTGCCATGCATTTTCAACAGGAGACAGATCTGGCCAGCACTTGCACTTAGTGCTGGGCGATAAAACGATACCGATTTTTTTTTTCACGATAATATTTCCCTCGATGACGATGATAAGCGGGGACAATAGAATTCGATAAGCATTAACGTTCATTTCCATTTCACATCTAAGCAGCTTGACAGTGAGTTCAGAAGTCTAATGCTGCTGCTTGTTAGCTGCTCCTCACCAGCGCCGCCAAAATGCACTGTTGTGTTTAAGACAAACTGTGACTGGAGGAGAGCGCAGTGGGGCCAGGAGAGAGAAACACGAGGTCGCTGTGTGCTCGTCTGTTTTTGTGAGAAGGAGTTGGGGGGCTCACTGTGCGTGTCAGCCCGAGTGCTAGCATTAGCATATTAGCTTGGTTCTCTAGCCTGTTATTTTGGAGTGGCTGCGGCCGACAGCAATCATTGTAAGTTTCAACAATAAAGCGACGACTGTAAATGTCTTTCTCGTACATCCTTTCAACGCATCCAGCCAGACACTACAATATTATGTTCTGGCAATAAACATTTTAATATTTTAAATGGTAACATTTCATGTATTTAGTCCGACATTGTTAGAAAGATGTTTAAAACTATGACAGTGTTAGAAAATGTAATATCGTGATAATTATCGAGATTGATCAATATAGAAAATGTATCGTGATAACATTTTTGGCCATATCACCCAGCTCTACTTGCACTGCATGTCTACAAATTCAAGCTGTCGTAACTTGCGTGGAAAGAGGCCTGGCATTGTCCTGGTGAGATACACCATGTGGGAAAAGATGTCTTGATGCCAGCATGTCTTGCCAAAATACCAATATAAGCCTCTGTACCCGTGGTACTAGAACATGTATGCAGATCTCACATGCCATGGGCACTGATGTCATCAGACACTAGTTTCTGCACTTTTCATTGGTAACAGTGTGGATGGTCTTTTGATCTTTGCCACATTTAATCTGACACCCACTAAGGCAGTGGTGGATGCTCTTATTACACTCAGTATTGTTGACCTCACCTGTTACTGTTCATCACTGAAAACACTGAACAAGCACTTAAATGACAGATACGGGTGAAACATCCAATCCCTTTAAAAAGGCAGTCCCTACTGCAACTGTTACAAAGCAGGAATGTTTGGTCCGCCATGTCCATGTTTTTGTAATAAAGCACACAAACTCAGTGAACACAGACTGATATTCAACTGTACATGCACACGGTGAAACCAACAGTATTCTCCAGCAGCACAGATCCTTAAATTTAATCAATGAAATTTAATAGAGCAACTAAATGCAACAGTCAAGGAATGAGCTGTTTGTAAAACTGAAGCAGTAAGATGAACTAGCAGCACAACCACAAATAACTGATCCCACCATCTAAATAGAAATGCAGCCAGACCTCACAGCAATGGTGGCAAACAGGGATACACATTTTAAACAAATAAACAAATGATCCAAACCTTTAGTTGCAGCTGTTCTGAATAGTTTCTCAGAGCTGGCATCAGAACCCTAGAGGAGAGAGAGAGGTGGAAGGACAGAAAGAGAGAGAATAAGAGAGATGAGGGGAAGGGAAGATGAGAAGGAGAGAGAATGAAAGACGAGGAGAAAGAGGGGAGAGAAGGACCGAGAGAGATGGAGAAAGAAAGAGTGGGAGAATGAAAGAGGGGTGAGAAGGACAGAGGAAGGAGAGAAAGAGAGAGGGGTAGAGGAGGAGGAGAATGAGGGGAAGGGAGGATGAGAATGAGAGAGAGATGGAGAAAGAGGGGGGAGAAGGAGAGAGAGTTAGTGATTCAGGTTTTACCAGGTAACATCAAAGGCACTACACTAATGAATCTGCAGTTCTCAAACTTGCCACTTGATGGCACTGTGTATCCATGTAAAAAACTGCATTCTGCTAAGAAATCGACCAAACACATTAACATTGCTGTGTTATTGTGCAAACATTCAGTGTTGGCATTTACAAAGCATTTAGGTAATGTGAAAGCCTGTTTATGCGAATTAAGTGACAAAAGGACACCGGCCAATTCAGAATGACCAGCAGTGAGAGAAATATCGACCTGCTTCACTGCATTTGAAAGACATCTGTAGTGTATATTGGCGAGGTTCTGATGACTAGTTGTATTTCATTTGGGCGGGAGAAAACGACTTATGCTTTACTTCCAGTCCAATCATACAATTAAACTTGTGTTAAAGGAGCTTAATGTCCACAAAAGAGAACACAACCACATGTAGAGGTTATTTATAAAAGTACCTTTACAGAGAGTTTTAACCCTAAATACCACAACAAAGTTACCAAAGTCTATATCTCATGTATTCTTTTATTACAAAGGTGTTAAACAAAGCTTAGAGAATTACCACCACTAATAATCATTTGGTATAATGATGAATAGTAATTACTACTAAACCGTTTTGAATTATTCGAAAGCAGAAGACTGGTGTGAACATGTGATTCTGGATAGTTCACCAGTCCAGCACAGCTAACAAAACTGTAAGAAAAGAAAAACTGAGCTACCTTATAATGTGAGGCAGGATCTGAGGAAAAGTCTTAAATATGGCCTCGTTTCACATTTTGCTTGTAAATGAGCGTAATCCACAAATAAGCGGTAAATTCCACTGCGTGTAAACAGAACACAGCCATCTGTAATGCGATGCCCTTCCAAGAGAACAAAAATCCGACCGAAGAAAGCAAAAAGCTACTGCGCCTTTCGGACAAAGACAACCATGTGTCTGGTCTGCAGGAGCACAACAAGAGCGTTCACACGTCCAGAAATCCTCCGAATCACGTCTCTGCCACTTCTCCACACGTACAGAGCGAAAGATCACAGACGGCTGTGCGGCACAAGAGCCCGCCGCGCGCTCGTGTCGCAACGCTGCGCTCAGTAGAATCCGCTCACGTGAGGTTAAACGCGCACTGTCTCCCGTGTGCTACTCGCCAGCGGCTCTGGAAGAGCAGAAAATCCAACAAAGCGTATCCATTTCACCGTAAGAAGACTGAAGCGAGTCGCGGTAATCACCAGAAGCCGCGCCGGGCCGTTTTTCTCCGCGTTCTGCGGGGCCCGTTTCTCCCTTTCACGGATCCCGGTCGGTTAAGGGCGCTGCCGCTCACCCGCTCGCTCCGCAGCGCCAAAGCACTCAATTCATCCAGCGGCGCGTCTCCGCGGTCCCCCCGCGCGACCAGATCCTCCCACTTCCTGATTCTGACTTCATTTAGCCCCGAACGTCGCGTCGCTCTCGCGCACACGCGCGCAATTTACCCCCAACTCACACAAAGGTGTACTGAGGCTGCGGGGTAACCCAGCCAAGCACCGTACCTCTCCACTCGTTCTGAGAGTGCAGGCAGAACGGGGGGCAAAGGAGGAGGGACGTGGTGGGCGTTGGAGGAGGAGGTAAGCGGGACAATGTTCTTTTACTTTCTAAGATGATGTCAGCCATTAATGAATTTGCCAGTAGGGCGTCGCTGCCAAGAGGGGGCAGAGCTAAAGGGGAGGGCAGAAAGAAAAGGGAGGGCACAGACTCATTTTAAACGACTAGCTCCGGTTTTTCAGCCTGAATGGTGGTGAAGTGTTGGGTGATATAACGGATTCGTTTTTGGTTATGTAAGAACTAGTCACTTTTGCCATAACTGCTCCCCCTCCCACAGAACTGGCACTGTCAGAGATAAACAACAGAACCTTGAAAGGTTTTTAAAATCTCATATTTACTGCATTTTATATCACTTTTTGTGTTTTACTGCCGCCCTCCAATGTAAACGTTGATTTAAAATAAAACAACGTATATAAACATCTGCAACAGGAATAAATACAGATGCATTCAAACATTTGTGGAGCCCTGGTCAAAATGTATTCTGAATAGTTGGGTAGAAAATTAACGGATCTGCAAAAAGTAAACAAAAAGGTAACAAATTTAAGAAAGAAAAAAGCACCAGGCTAACAGTTGGACACCCAAATAGATCTGAGCTGTATATTCCCATACTTTAATGAGCTAGTTAGGCTTCTTCACAATCACAATTAGGAAAGGACAGGTGATGCAAATTTCACCTGATTCCTCAAACCTTGTCCCAAACAGTCAGCACTGATGGCCTCCTCTAAGCAGCTGCCTAGCACTCTGAAAATTAAAATAATCAATACACACAAAGCAGGAGAATGCTACAAGACCGCACATTTTTTTCAGGCCTTTAAAAACATTGAATGTGTACATAGATTTGTTGTTAGCTACATACACATTAATCACACAATCATATGAATCATATCCTATACCTTACAACTATGAGCGCTGTGAGGATGATGATCTTTGATTTCTCTAGTGCATTCAACACCATACAGCCCTGAGAGGCAAACTGGAACATTCAGGAGTTGACCATCACCTATCTAAATGGATCCTGGACTACCTTAGCAATGGACCACAGTATGTGAGGGCACATGACTGTGTGCCTGACATGTTACTCTGCAGCACAGGGGCGCCACAAGAAAGTCTTGGCACCATTTCTCTTCACCCTGTACACTGTAGACTTCAAGTAAAGATCACCAAACTGCTGCCTGCAGAAGCTCTCTTGATGACTCAGCGATTGTTGGCCTCATCACAAATGAGGATGACGGAGTACACAGAAATGATTCAGGACTTTGTGGAGCGGTGTCTGCAAAACCATCTCCAGATCAACGTGGGGACCACCAAAGAACTGGTGGTGGATTTTCTCAGGCGTACACACTCAACCTGTGTACATCCAGGGAACAGACATTGAGAGGGTGACCTCTTATAAGTTCCTGGATGTTCACCTGAACAATAAAGTGGACTGCACAGATAACACTACTGTACGTTTGGAGTGCAGGGACCACTCCTGAGGACCTTTTATGATGTGGTGACATAAGCCATCTTTAATGGAATGGTCTGCTGGGGCAGCAGCATCTCCACCACAGACAGGAGGAGATTAAACAACTGATTATGAGGGTCCACTCTGATGATAATAATAATAATAATAATAATAATAATAATAAATATAGGTATCAAATTGCATATGGCGGCTATTTAGTTTGAAATGAAAAATCCAGCAAAGAAGACCCAGGACTGTTGAGCAACTAGAATGCTCCATTTGGCAAAAATGGGACAACAGTCTTCTCCCAAAACTCCAACAATTAGTCTCCTCACATCCCAGACATTTACAGACTGTTATTAAAAGAAGACAAGGTGCTACATAATGGTAGACATGGCCCTGTCACACCTTTTTTAAGATGTGTTGCTGCCATAATTCTAAATGAGTTAATATTTTCCATGAAATGATAAAATGTCTCACTTCCAGCATCTGTTATGTGTTCTATGTTCTATTGTGAATAAAATATGGCTGTATGAGATTTCCAAATCATTGCATTCTGTTTTTATTTACATTTATTTACATTTTACACTTTACACAGCATCCCAACTTTTTTGTAATAGGGGTTGTACATTGATTACTGCATTTCAGGCCTGGAACAAATTCCAAAAAGTTGGGATGGATCAATTTATGGCATGTAATGAGGCAAAAAAGTAAGTGATGTGATTTGTAATCAGCCGTGGGGCAGCCGTGGCCTAGTGGTTAAGGATCTGGTCTGGTGACCTGAAGGTCGCCGGTTCGATCCCCGGGCAGGTCATGACTGAAGTGCCCTTGAGCAAGGTACCTAACCCCCAATTGTAAGTCGCTTTGGATAAATGTAAATGTACAAAATGTAAATAAAATTTGGTACAAAAGCAGTAGCCACAAAAGCTCGAGTCACTGAAGAGAAAAGATGGTCAGAGCATCTCCAGTTTGTCAAAAAATGATACGATTTGCATAATATCATTAAACAATTCAAGGAATCTGTAGGAATTTCAGTGCATAAAGAGGAAGGGAATTCATCAATAACTGATATAACTGTGGGCAAGGGATTGCTTTGGCAGACCTTTGTCAAGTACTACAATACAGAGTTCCATTCACAAATACATTTTTACTGTACAAAAAAGAAACCTTATGTTTGTGACAACGGTGTCACCTTCTCTGGAGTCTGAGGCATCTGGGATGGACCATCACACAGTGGAAGTGTGCACTGTGGTCAGATGGATCAATATTCCACATTACCTTTGGAAGAAAGGGATGCCTGGAGGTCCAGATGAAAATGACCATTTAGACTGTTGTCAGCAACAAGTCCAAAAGCCAGGGTATGGAGTTATGTCGGTGCCCTTGGCAAAGGTCATTTACATTTCTGAAAGGGATGCTGAGATTTCAAAGCACAATATGCTGCCTACAAGAAGATCTTTTATAGGGATGCCATTTTTCAACAAGACAATGCAAAACCACATGCTGCACACACTACAAAAGTATAGCTGTGGAATGAGAGGGTACAGGTAGTGGACTTGCCTTCCTGCAGTCCTGACCTCTGTGAAGAATTTAGAAATGAAAAATGTGATGACAACCCAGTACTGTTGCACACTTAAAGATGTGTTTCTAGGAAGAATTGTTGAAGTGTGAATGATGATTAACAAATAAAGTTCACCAGATAAAACAAAATATATTGGGTTCATACTATCTGCAATGAGTAAAAATACTTAAAAAATAAATAAATCCATAAGCTCATGCCTTTTTTCAGATTAAGGGTTGTATAGTCCACCCCTCAAGTCATAAAGAGCTGGTATTCTGTTGATATGGTGCAGATTTAACCTGGCTAGTTGAATAGATTCATTTGGAAAGCTGGAGTTCAGTCATGTCTCTGGTAAAGCCAGCAAATATTAGATTTGAGAAGAGTTGGTAAAGCCAGACGAATGGGATTATCCTTTAGCATAACACAGATACCTGCCTGTGTGCCCCACCTCTGCTTTCTTGCTTAAAGCTTTGAACATCCCTTCCCTGAACTGTGACATCAGGCAGTGCTGGAATCTTCAACCATGGGTCACGTGGTTATGCAGCACCTCCAACAGTTTGTCATTTTTCTTTTCAGAGCTCTTTTTCCAATATCCAGCAGAGTGTGGCAATGATAAACATGTTCACCACAGTTACTGATGCACATGCTGTGAAGAGTTGCAGAAAATGTACCAAAAGTAACTCCCAGTTTTTGCCCTGCTGTAGTTAAGTAGTGGTAAATATTTTCATTTTTACCATTTTCCCACAATCATTAGCTTTATCTTATCTCACAGCGACTTCCAAGCAACAACCCATCTTTTCCATCTGTGGGCCAATCAAGATAATTGCACAGATGAACAACCAGATTAACAGCTTGACACCCTAAGAGACAATGTCTTGATTGTCTGACAGAGAAAGGGTCACTTTTGATGAGTAGCATCAGGGTTCTAATTTAAGTACTAGCAACAGAATACACCCTGCAGATGTGTTATTACAATTATGTAAACATTACACTTGTACTTTGGCATTTACAATCTACATTTGGTATAAAAAGTAAAACAATACTCAAAGTACTTTACATCCTTTGGACTGAGTTTGATGTATAGCTTTTAGAAGATTAAATATTAAAAACAGCACATTTGCCTGAAAGGTTGTGCATTGGAGCATCATCCTCTACAAACTACACTCTGTACTAGAAGATATTTTCTAGGGATGTCATTTTTCAACAAGACAATGCAAAACCACATTCTGCACACACTACCAAAGTATAGCTGTGGAATGAGAGGGTGCAGTTAGTGGACTTGCCTTCCTGCAGTCCTGACCTCTGTGAAGAATTTAGAAATAAAAAATGTGGCCCCGAGTGGCTCAGCAGGCAAAGATGCTACCACTATGACCTAAGGATCGCGAGTTCGAATCCCGGTCATGCTGTTTGCCATCAACAGCCGGGGCCCAAGAGAGCAAAAATTGGTGATGATCTCTCTGGGCGGGTAGATGGCGCTCTCTCTCCCTATCACCTTCACATTGCAATGTCTGCTGGCTCAGGCGTCTACTGATTGGTCCAATCGGAGTTGGGGACCCTGTGTGCCTTCCTCCGAGCGCGTTAGGCTCTCCAGTGACGGTGTATCAGCGGTAGTTCGAAAAGAGTCAGTGGCTGCAGCACACGAAACGGAGGAGGCTTGTGCTGCACCCTCCTAGAGTCAGGGACATTGCAAAGTGATGGGGAGAGGCCTAACGGAGGGGATGGGCTAATTGGCTACCAATACATTGGGAAGGGGATAAAAATTGGCAAAAACCTAGAAATAAAAAAAAAATAAAATAAAAAAAACAACCCAGTACTGTTGCACAGCTAAAGGTGTACAAATTACAAATCAGGAGCCAACAAATGATACAATGTTAATCATTACTGACAATAATGGTGTGTGCATGTGTCAGCAGTGTGTGCATGTGTCAAAAAGAGAAACAGTCAGAGAAAATAGAATTTGGCTCATAATCAATAGGGAGGCAGAATGGTAGAGGATAAAAATGGATAAAGGAAATAAAGAACACATAATAATACAGATATAGGAGAGAGACCATGTAGAAAATGAGAAATATTCACTTGCAACTAATCACAACAGGAAATCAACAGAAACTACAGTATTAAAATCTGATATGCTACTGGCTGGGGGAGCCTGGAGCACTTTTAATAGCTCCATCACTACTGTGACTCCTCTCTGCAGCCTAGTAAGTCCAGGCTTCAATGGGCTGAAATGCTTCAGTAGGGATCTGATGATAGGCTCTCTAGAGGATATGAGATAGTCTCCAACTTCAAAAGTGGAGCATGCTAACAGACAGGAGGCCCCCAGCCCCCTTTCTTCATCTCCCTCCATCCCACCTTATTCCTTACTGGCCCTAGAGGGATGTCTAATTGCGTTTCACGGGGAATGCAGCTCTAAATAAGGGCCTTGTTCTCCCTGTACCACTGACCCTGTAAGGAGTGGGGGCAGGGAAGGAGATGTGAGAGATCCATAGAGA
>BRDA01054676.1:19265-33566 GCA_036984385.1 Crenuchus spilurus | reverse complement strand
CATATTTTTCCCTTAAAATGATACATTTACTCAGATTAAACTTTTGATCTGTGATTTGTGTTCTATTCTGAATAAAATATTAGATGTTGGCACCTGAACATCATTGCATTCAGTTTTTATTCACAATTTGTTTAGTGTCCCAACTTTTTTGGAATCCGGTTTGTATCATATTCAAATGTCTGGTATGGTGTCTGGAGAGAGTTTTTTCACTTGTTTGAAGTAGAAAATACAGTTCCTCCCCTGGCTGTACTGCATTGTGATGTTCTCTCTCTCTGGTCTGTTGGCCTATTCTCCATCATTATAATAAGGGAGGCTCAATTAGACCTGCTCTAAAATGGGGGCTCGAAATGTCACAGTGCAGGCCCGTGACATTTCTCTGTTTGATACGCTATCAGAACGGGAGTCGCCGAGTTCACAGACGGAACTAATCTGCAGTTACAAATGACAAATCCCCCGCTCTGTTCGCTGGAAGGAAAGCACGCTGCCAATACATCAGGGACCTGCGTCCTAGCTATTAAGACTCGAACATTCCTGTTCATATCAGTCCCTGATAAACTGCTGAACTTTTTGCTCTTGTGGAGGTAAATGTCTCATTTTAATGTGTAAGCAAGGTTAACGATATGCATAATATGACTGTAAACATCTGGACAGTGTTTAACAATAGTTATATATATATATATATATATATATATATATATATATATATATATATATATATATATATAAAATATGCCTCCATGTTCTCCTGATTTAACCTTTTTGGATTTATGGCTGTGTTAAGGTACTTGTTTACTCTGTGAAAATAAAGAATGAACAGGACTGGTGATGCTTATGCCAGAATTCATATATGAAATATGAATTTATACATACATAGAATATACAGTAGTATATTTGTGTGAGTGAGTGAGAGAGAGAGATGAATGGATGAATAGACAGACAGATAGATAAATAGACAGACAGACAGACAGGAAGGTATGCATGTGGATGGGATCAAGCAACACATCACTCTCTGTTGAAAGAATATGTTATGAATCCTCTTTTGTTATTGTGACCAAAGGGCTGAAGCTTGGGGGTTTTGTGTAAATCTTTTCACATTTAGTCTCCTTGAAATTCAGCAAAATCAGAACAAACACCATCATTACCAAACACAATTATTCGCTGTTTTTTCCTAAGGAACCATTGCTTTTGGCTGCCTGCGAGGAGCCTTGGCAGAGCTCTTGAGTCGTTACACTTCAAAAATCTTTAATGGATTTGAGACTCAGGGGTCGCAAGGGGGTCTTGTCTCTTTATGCCAAATACGAGGGCCTGGTCCTGCCTGGAGGCCCTGCTCTTCCAGTCTAAATGTCAAAAACAGACTGTATCCCTCTTATCACCCTCTGAAATAGTTTCCTCTCTGATGGATGCAATCCGTACCCAGCCAGCAAGCTTCTAATAAGTGCCCTATTGTTAGCCAAAAGACAGAGAGAAATAGAGAAAAAAGAGTGTATGGTGTGTGGATGAGAGAGGGAGAGAGTGAGCGAGCAAGAGAGAGAGGTGCAAAGAACGGATAGAAATCCATTTGTATTCCAGCCTGAGCTGTTTGCATGGAAAATAATGTCTTGTGTGTTTCAGATGGGGGTGCAGACAATACTACTACTGTTTGTTCTCCTCGAGAAGTTATTGAGGATGGGGGGTGGAGGGATGGAGGAGAAAGGAGAAAGAGAGAGGTCGTCAGTGGACGGAGCTCGTCTTTGTGAGTGGAATGGGCATCGGCCTTCAACAATACTGTTCTTTTGGTCAAGCTGTTTTTTAGGTTTAGGACAGCTTAAGATTATCAAACTGGAGTGGAGACAGGAGAGGTCAGACACTTGGGCCAGGTGAGTTGGTCTTATTGCCATTTGGAGAGCAAAGAAAGACATGGTCTGCAGTCTAATAATGCAATCTAAACCTTTAGGAACATGTTAGGCTAACTATTTAATGAGATCTTCCATTAACTGAAAACTTGTATATTGTATTTTGTATCTTTTGCAATAACAAACAAAAATGGCCGCTGTATACTGTTTAAAATGAAAACACTTTAAAAATGGAGGTACAAGGGTGGGTTCTTCAGTACAAGATCTACTGTGGTTTCATTAACAAACTATACAACCTTAAACAGACAGTTGTTTATATAGACAATATAAACATCGCAGATAGTTGTTTAAATTTTTTTTTTTTGTAAATTAAATCTGGCCTTGTGAATTTTTTTTACGGATTTCAAAGAAGATTGACATTGGTTTTATATTTAAAAAATAGTTATTTAAGGTTTATTCAATAACGAAAATGGTTCTGTATTGAATGATTATTACAAGATGTATACTGTAACAATGGTACAACTGTTTTTGGTGCTACATATGATAATTTCCTAAAAGGTTCTATATCAATACATAAACAACACATTCCTCATCATTAAACAAACTAAATGGTTGTTTGTCGTCTGATGGGTCTCATTATAACCATTTGATTTAATAAAGAATCCTTGATTAACAGTATTTTTAAGAGTGATACTTTTTCCACACATATACAGTAAATCAGGAGCCATTTAAGAATTCCTTTATTGCGTTTAATCATTTAAATAATTGATTAATTGAATGTTTTTAAAGCACAGTTTTATTATTTAAAGTAAAAGCAATGGAGGTTTAGTGCAAGTTATATGCCTTATATACAGATTGACCTCTGTCTATACTAAAAAGTCACTTTGCATGTCATTGAGCTCTTAATTACATTTCAACAGTGAGTGCCTCATTATCCTATACGACTTTACAGCTGTTGGGTCAATCAAATTAATTAACTTAATCAAAAAGAAGATGTTATGTAGACATTGAAGCGCTAACAAGATGTAAAGATTGATTGACAGACAAATGCATTAATGAGATGATTAATTTGAAATTGGAAATCTAAAATTACAACCAGGATTTTGCAAAGTTATTTTCTGTTCACATAAAACAGTGGAATTTGTATGTATTATGGCTTTTGGTTGCCTGATCGTCTGACTGGAATTGTTTTATGTCTTAACGAGCCAGTATTGTAGATAGAATTGATTATGCCATTGACTCCATATAAACCAGGTATACTTTGTAAGTGTTCAGTATGTCAATTATAGTTGGTTGGAGCTCTATGTACACTTTTATAAACAAATGTGCCAAAAAAGGTTCTTACAGAAGTCACAGAGGAACCATTATTGATCCATCAAAATAACCCTTCCATGAATGGTTCTGTAAAAAATGATTTTGTCCGAGCCACAAATATTCTCATAATGTACTAATTAAAGTATTCATGCTGAGTTACCAAATATTTTTTGTTTTTAAAAAATAGACCCATTTTTGATCTGAAGTCTGGGTTTATACCACCTTCATCTCTACAAAACAGCTCTTGAGTTCTAACTGGAAATAATTGCTTTATTTGTGGTGCATATGGATGGTTACACATTAAAAATTAGGTGTCATTGTCCTGTGGTGCATAACGTAAACAACAGGTCCCAACATGAACCCCCCTTTGAGCAATTAAATTCTATATGAGTGACTAGTTGTGGGACAGGAGTCTGAGGGGAAAAAATAAGATTGTTTACATGGTTTGTAAAGCACATGAGAGTGTGTTCCCAACAACACACTAATATATGATGTATTTGAACTTTTGTCTTGCTTTCCAGCTGTGAAATTGAATATTATTCCTGTTATTCCTGATTTTTTATTCCTTCAAATAGTTTAGCCTAGCTCCCCATACTATACTGCGATATTGAACCATATGCCATAAGCAGTAACTAATGTATTCTCTAGGAGAATTAGTCTGAGTAAAGGTAGGTTGGATTTATTATAAAGATACAGAAAGCATACATGCTGTAAAAAAAAGTGGAATCAGAATATAAATGTTATAATGTGTTAGCTCATAGCTATGAATATGTTCACTCATATGTATCCATATATAAGCTAGTTGAGTTTGTGTTTCAAGCTGTGGGTGGCCTGGAATAACTCGGGGCTGATGAATTACTTCTAAAGAATAGTTGTCAAGCACTGAGCTATGTGTGCAATGAAAATTGTGCTCTGGAGAGAATGAGGATTGCAGATTGACATGAAAATAAAGCCTGAGCATTACATGGACTTGATTTTCAGCTTTAGTATTGTATTTTATCATGCTTTTTGACATATCATTGGGATTCAAAGACAGACTCAGTTCTGTGTGATAAGTACAAAACACTGGCCAGATTCTCTCCTTTAACCACTGAGATGTAAAGTGTCAGAGTAGACAACAGAATTGCTTTTGGCTTGATTTGTTTTAAGAAGCTCTTTAAACTTTACAAACATGAATTATACATGGAGAAGTACTTTAACCAATCAAACGTCATTATTCTTTAGAATCAACCCCCTATCCCCCCAAAAAAATGTAATAAAATTTTTTAAAAATCTAATTTTAACACTTACATCTAAGATAACAACATAATCATGATACTGCTTTCAAGCTCACTGATGCCTTAGTAAAGTACATGTGGGTTCCTGCTACACTTTTTGCTTGCAGGTATTTTCTTGGTCTTTACTGGAATCTCAGCACCTTCAAGTTCCCTTATCTCTTAAGCCTGGGGTGGTTGCTAATGTGATGTGAGGTGCTGACAGCAGATTGGGTGTAAGTAACGTTAGCGCTCTATAGCTTTGGCCCATGGCACTCGACTGTGGCGCTTGGCAGCCTTATGAGAGCCCGTCATTAGCTCACGATTCACTGGCCACTAATTGGAATGTCACTCCTGTGCCAGGCCGAATACAACCACACTTCCTCGAGACTTGCTCAAACACATACACTCTCATTTCTAAAGCAAATTGAATTTCAAAGAGGAAATTGGGCATCAGTAATTGATTTTTATCATCATGACATGGAGCAAAGGGGCTTGACTGGCAACTTACATCCATGAGATGAAACAGTAGTAATTACCAAGTCATCAAACTTGACTAATTGCAAACTCCATAACTCTAAGATCAGTTCAGGCCCCTTCAATACTATTAACAAAGCTATCATACCACAACAGAAGCCTATATCTCAAATCACATATTTCTACTTCCATTTAAGTGTAAGGAAAATAATAATGTTGTATTCCTCTGGAGTGCCATCCACTTGGACAAACTTTGGTGACAGAGGACTTCTAAGGATAATATGCATCCTGCATGAATTCATTTGTCTTAAGTAGAAATTTACCCATGATTTGAATGCATGGCATGTGAGTGTAGGAAATGATGAAGTGGTAGCCCGAGTTAAGACGTGCTCTTTTATCTGATGTAATAAAGGAGGAAGGTGCAGTCCTTGGTGCAGTCAAGCAAAGTCAAATGTGTCGCATTGACATGATTAATGATTTTAATAGATATTTTTGGTGAGACCATTTTAAAAGAGAATGTCAAAAAGACTTGATGATACCCCTGGTGACAAGCAGAAAGGTTTTGATATTTTCTCATAATTGTTTGAGGTTCCATTGGTCATGACTGTGGGAGATAATTAACTTTGAAAAACTATCCAGTGTTGGAGGCCATATAGTGGCCTTTGATTTGAAAAAAGATGGTTATGGGAAGGTCAGTCTGGACTGGAGATAAAGTTTGCTTGAAGAACTTTCTTTCTCTACTAATTCAATTTGTGAATGAACAAATAGTTGTAGCAACAATAACAGCTTATATTCAATGAAAGAAATGAAGGCAGACAGGATACTTTAGTAGCTTGAATGTACATTAATGTTGCTACTACTTTTGCATTATTTGTGTTGAAATGTTCACATAATAGAAAAGGCAAGTACATGGTAAAATACCATTATTTTAACTTTTAAAATCAAGATTGTTGAAGTCAGTTGACTGATTATCATAGTAAACAGAAATATTACCAAATTCCAAGTACATTTCTTTACGATGGTTTGTAAATTGGAAAGTTGGAAATGAGCATCTTAGCTTATTCTGGCACAAATCATATTTTCTTATTTGATAAACAAAGTTAAATTAAACTAAATATGATCCATAAAAATCTAAATTGATGGTCCATTAAAAATACAATTTTGCCCCATTTTTTTTAGAATCCATAAAATGGAATCTGTGGAACATAGTCAGTGACACTGCTTCATAAATCAAGTCACTACAGTGGCAGGAACATCTGCTGCCCTATGAGTTAGCCATGGTTACCATACCAACAGAGTGCTATAGGATCCTTCTGGTATCTCTGATAATTGTATTCCAGACTAGTGTGTGTAATGTCAACCTGCTGCAGGCCATTTCTCATTCAAAGTCAATCAAGGTGGAAGAAATCATTCTTGCTAGTATTATTATGACCAGAGGTTTGCAGGCCAGTGTTCTTGGGATCCACATTTTATTATTTTCTATTTTTAAAAATCTCTGAGCCTGGTAATCATAAATATACCATATAAGAAAAGTACATAAAATTTAACTAAACAACTTGAATTACATGCAGTACTGGGAATCATACAGCATCTGCTTCCCTTTCAATAGACTGATTCAATTAAGGCTTTCCATTCACCAGCTGGAGAACTTCATGTCTCAGTAAATAGATTGGACTCACAATGCTTGCCCCACAGACAATAAGTGTGGTTGTCTTATAAATTCTGGGTAATACCCAGGGAAACTTCTATTTTGAGCTCTCTGATTTGTCTGAAGCTGTCGTCTACTTCCTGGGACCCTTCAAAAATTCCAAGCATATCCACCAATTGGCTTTTTGTTTTTGTTGGCTATGTTTTTTCTCCGGCGATTTCTTGGATTGAGAAAATTATGACTTTTTCAGCTTCATTCACCATGAGATCACTGTTGACAAAGTCTGTTCAGTAATAATCTATTTCTCCAATGTTTCTGAACCACAGAATGAAATCCCATGCCGTGTTCTCCCCGTCAACACCCTCTCAGACTGTTTCCATGACAAACAGCTCCAGTATTCTAATGGAACACTAACAGGCTCCAGGGCTCTGACCACATCATCTGGAAAGGGCAAGAGGGGGAGACAGGAAGAAGTCAAACAATGGATGGCTGTTCTGTTCTTCCCATGGTCATCATGATCTCCATCATGCCTGGTTTGGTGGGGAGTGAGCTAAGAATGCCCAAACAAGAACTGAGAGGCAGCCAGCTTCCTGAAGGCCTCCATGGATCCAAACAAAGAGCCAAACGTGGCTGGATCTGGAAACAACTGTTTGTTAAAGAAGAAGATCCGACACCAAAAGTAATTGGTCAGGTAAAGCCTAGGGGAAGATGTTCCCTTGCAGTTATTGTGATTTTTTTTATGCATAACAGGTAGAAACTTGCATTACATTATGCTAACAACAGATCACGCATCATTTTAAGAATTTTAAGAATAATAAGTCAGTTTTTTTAAACACATTTTCATGAACTACAGTATTGTATTAACATTTCTTACATATAGTCTTAATAGTTTTAAGAATGGAGAAAAGAAAAGACACTTCCTTTATGTTTTCTTGCTTAGATGATTAAATTGGCATTTTAAGCATACTTTGTAGATGAGCTCCATTAAGTAGCTCAATGGTCCCCAATTTTTTTATTTTATTTTTTTAACAGTAGCCACCTCAAAATTGCAGTGCTCTGAAACATTGACTATGTAGTTTATTGTGTTGCTATTATTACTAACTGTTGCTAATATATGTGATGCTAAGAATGAGTATATTGTCACATATATTATTATTATCACATAGCTGTATCTTTTACATTTTGTAAAATTATTTGAAAATGACAATTGCCTTTTATATAATGAATGTGTTATAAGGAATGGATCAACAGAAATGGCTGATACACTAACATACTTAAAAAGCTACAAAGGTATTTTCTATCTCCAATATTTTTTTTCATATCTGACATTATTTAACAATAGCACCAATATACACATACGAGTTAAAACATTACAATAAATATACACTGTATTCCCTTCCAATTCTGCCAAAGCAGCTCTGAGCTGCAGAGGTGTGAACTTTCTGCAGGACCAGTGAATATGTCTTAAAGTATCCCAGTAGTATTAGCAGTGTATCCTGTAGGTCCTGTGGGTCCTGCAGATTTGATTTATTGTTATACTACATGCCACAGTCAGATTGAGATCTGCAAGATTTGCTGACCCCACAAGCTTTAACATTTCAGACCTGATCTGACAGTCTTCTGGCCATTCTGATATGGCCCTTGTCAGTTTTTCTCAACTCTTTATGCTTACCCATTTCTCCAACATCCAACATGTCAACTACAAGAACTGACTGCCCTTTTACTATCTAATATATCTCAGACATTACCATGTGCAGTTGTTATAAGATAAGTCAATGTTATACACTTCTGTTAAGTGACATCACATAATGTTTTGGCTCATTGGTTTAGCAGCCATTGTTTTGTTTTTCATAAGCATCTGTTTGCTGCAGTCATTTAAAATGCTGTGATTGTAGTGATTTAACTGATGTTAAAATGTTTTTACTTAGCTAAAATCAAACTACGACACAGGGGATTTTTCCATTAAATACACCCTGTCTGGAGAAGGAGCTGGAGAGGTGTTCACCATTAATGAGCACACTGGTGAGATCCATACTCAAAAGAGTCTGGACAGAGAAGAGAAGGCCTTCTATGTGCTCCAAGCCCACGCTATTGACCGCAGGACTGACCAGCCAGTGGAGCCTGAATCTGAGTTTATCATCAAAGTCCAGGATATCAATGACAATGCCCCGGAGTTCATAAATGAGCCCTATGTCTCCAGTATTCCAGAGATGAGCCCAATGGGTACGACAGCTTCATATGACTCTATGTATCTCAAAGAGTGATTCATCTTTTTCATGTGCACTGAAGCTTAAATAAGATCTATCTGAAACAGTGCCACAGATTCAATAAAGGACAAGTTCTGAGTTTCATAGATGTTTCATACAGTGACTGACATATTGCAGATCTGAAAAGGAAAGACCACGGATTTAAAAATCCGTAATTACATTATTTAGATATAATTACATTATTTAGATATAAATGAGAATAATTAAGGTTTTATTCATCTGTGAAGTTTTGTTCAAGTTCAGTAGGTAACTATTAGTGTCAATAGTTGTTTTTTCCTATACTCCAAATATCTGTAATTCTTTGTTTACATGGAGCTGCCAACCACTCTTTGTTAGCAGCTTTAAAAAACAGCTCAAAACTTAAAAAATTTTACAGTTCACATATTTTTTGAAAATATTTTTAATAACTACAATAAAGCAAGAATGCATTATTTTGATGGTCCTACCAAATTGACAGCCTTTTCCCATGAAAAGTGGCTTATGGGATAAGTCTTTTCCCATGAAATGCAATGTATGAAAATGTAAACTAATGAAATTAATTCTGTCAAATTTTTACATTTATACTGCTTGTACCTCAGTTGCAGTTTTTGAAAATAGAAAGTAGACATTAGACATTTTGGTTCACATTTGCTTTAGTTCACATAGCCAGCAGGGTGGAATATTTGATGAGAAGGGTGGCCTAGAACAATAAATCGTTCATGCCAATTCTGAACTAATGCACAATTTTCCCTGCTTGAATGAGCTGTGCCTCACTAAATCTAGTGGCTACATTATATCTAGCAGGCTTCCTCATAATGATTAATAAATGACTTTTACCAAATCAAGTGACTGTAGGCCATGAAATGGGGAAAACTGTATGCAAACTGTGGGAACAGCTATATTAATTAATGATGACAAATGGTTGCAGAGGTCAGTACTGTACTGATGATGAGCATTATATGCAATTAAGAAGTTTTGTTCAAGGACTGCCATTAAATACTCCACTTAAAAAAAAAAAAATCTGTGACATTTGAGATACTGGGTCAATAAAATTATGGATAACTGAATTTAGTACAACCCTAATTATTATTATTATTATTATTACTATTATTATTATTATTATTATTATTATTATTATTATTATTATTATTATTACTACTACTACTACTACTACTACTACTACTACTAATAATAATAATAATAGTAGTATCTGATGTGTTGTTATTATTGCTGTTGTTTTAGAGCTTGATAAATATTACAGTTATTATATGAAACACTCCTTCTAAACCCTTTACTAAAAGTTGCCAGGTGCAGTGATGCACCCTAAATGGCATGTCATTGTCAGTTATTTATATGCAGAGAAGCAAACTCTTCATTTGTTGTGATATTTTCTGAAACTAAATGGTGCATTTTAGCTTTTTTTACATCGACGCTATATCATTTCCCACATATTTTCTGCAGTGCCTGGTCTAAGGTTTCCACTGTGAAGGAGGCTTCTGCCACTTAAAAAGTATTGGTTTGAGATATGATACCCCTGAATCTGTAGAATATGATTTATTTCTGCCTAAATATTGTTATCATTACTATTGCCTTTTTATTGCATGCACATTACCATTTCAATTTGTACATAATCTGTTTCAGCTGCATAATGTCTTTATTGCAATAAATCACACTGCAGAGAGGGGAAGGAAACTAGAGAAGCGAGAAAAAAGAGAAAGGTGAAAAGAGGTAAATGGACAAGGAAAGAGGGATAGCCTTGTGCTGGAGAATATTGCAATGAGAGAGAGAGAGAGAGAGAGAGAGAGAGAGAGAGAGAGAGAGAGAGAGAGAGAGAGAGAGACTTAAAAGAGAGATCAGCCAGAAAACAACAGAAACATATCACAGCGATGGACTGACTGGCAAAAAAAAAAAGTTGAAAGAAAAAGAGATAAAGAAGAATGGAAAAGGAGACATGATAAGGATGAAGAAATAGAGATAAAAAGGTGGTGGAATGATGATGAAGAATAAAGAGTGAGAGCTAGACAGGGGGCATGGGAGGAGAGGAGAAAGAAAGAGAGAGATGGGGAGCGGAATAGGGGTCTTGGTGTAAAAAGAAAGAAGAGAGATATGTCACTACAGAGACCCTGCAACTGTCATGCTCACCTGCATCACCTCCTCTGTGGTGGATGCACACACACACACACACACACACACACACACACACACAGGTTATTTACATGAGTCAAAGAGTACCACTGACAGTGTGTATATCCTGTCTTTCTCTGTGCAGGGACTACAGTCGTCCAGGTGACAGCCACAGATGCAGATGACCCCATGCTTGGGAATAGTGCCAAACTCGTCTATTCTGTCCTGCAAGGAGAGGCCTACTTTTCAATAGAACCCAAAACAGGTAACTAGCATAAGGGTAGCATTTCTTTTTTGCAAAAGTAACCATAACGACTGCTACAATTATTGTGCTTAATGCAATAGCTAATACTTCAGTCAGTATTGTGCAAACTGTAGACCTACATGACTGAAACCACATTTAGTTGTTAAGTATTCACATATAAAGGTTTGATTCTGGAGCTCTGCAGTGGATCTAGTGAAATTATTAGGTGTAAATCTCATTTGGTTTGAAGGATGCAATAATAGTGTAAAGTTGTAGTGGGTTACCCTTATAACAAAGAATGTTTTGACTTATTTGCTAAAACTGTAATTATACTACAAGCTGGGACATTACTGTAGCAATTCTACTAGCATGTTGGAGCTAATAATTTAATATCAATACAACCAGGTTAATAAAATTTAAAACAGGTGATGTCAACAGGGGATGGAAATAATGATTTGGTACAAGTGCAGTATCCACAAAATACAAAATGGGAAAAGATGTGCAGAGGATCTCCAGTTTGGAAAAAAAATATTGTAATGTCTAAAAACTATGTTCTTCCTTCTTTCCATTTCAACTTTGTAATGTTGCCATTCCTTTTCATAACATTTAAAAGATGTTTTGGTAATGAGTATACCAAACAAGTGTTTCAGGTGTTATTTTGTCACATTTTCCCTTCAAACATATCACGGTTATCATTGTTGCATTTTTTTCCATTGCCAAATTCTCCATTATATCATGACTACATGCAGGTCAGACCATTATTTGTACATTTTTCTTCTACAGCCATGCCCTGTGGCAGTTTCTAATATGGGCAGCTGCCCAGGGCGGCATCTCTTCAAGGGTGGCATGAGCGCCCGGTCCTGCCCCCTCCCCACGCTCCCCCACAAAAAAAAAATAAACGCGGTTTTCAACCTTTTTGGACACACGCCCCCTTCTGTGTGTATACTTTGAACTTGCGCCCTCCCACCGCAGGGGTTGGTGTTGCGGTGGTTTGCCAATAAATATACAAAATACATACAATGCAGTTTGGAAGAATTAAAAAGAATAACATATTATTGTTCTACCTTATTCAACATGATGTAATCACATGTCTACAAGCATCCCCTCTGATAGTTTACTCATGGAGGGGGGTTGGGGTTGGTTTAGATGGGTGAAGTCGGCCCGGGGGGTATGGGGGTGGTGGGGTTAGCAGGAGCTGGCAGAGTTGTTCGCCCATCCCTTTGTAATGTGTGCAGAATATGGTTTTGTATTGTCTCGTTGAAAAATGCATTAACATTCCTGCAAAAAAGATGTCATCTTGAAGGGAACATGTTGCTCAAAAATCTCAATGTACTTTTCAGAAGTGTTTGGATTAACATTTTCCTCTTTGGTCCAAAACACACAGCATCCATACCTTCCAAAAAATCTGGAATACTTATTCATTTAACCACAGTTCAATTCCACTATGTGGTCCATCCAAGATGCCTCTGAGCCCAGAGAAGTCAAAGCTGCTTCTATACATGGTTAACATAATGCTTCTTTTCTGCACAGTAAAGTGTAAAGTGTAACACTTAACATTTCTTCTGGTAATTGTGTGACGGTCCCTAACACTGCAGCTTTTTGGTGCAGTAAAGGGAATCAGGCTTCAGCTTGAGTGGCCTGTTTTCTGCTGGATTCTAGTGCTCGACTTGTCTCTGTTTAATATAGTGTAACAATGTTAAAAACTGCAGGGGACCAAAACTGCCTTTTGAAAAATGATGTCCGTGGCAGGAAAGGATGTGTATTAAAGGTATTATATATGACATTTTAAGCATTAATATAATAGCAAAAAACTAATTTTATTGTTGACATGTAATGCAGTAAAACGCATCCTGAGAAGATAATGAAGTCACACTCTGTGAGTGCTGCTCTCTGTGTTTTCAAAGCTGGTCTGAATATGCATGCATGTAAGGTCTCCAGATGTTTTTTATGATGATTGTCCATTAATTCCTGTGAATAAACTGTAAGGAATCACATGATTTATCTCTCTCTTGTACTCTTGTAAGGTATAATAGTGACCTCATCGGAAAACATGGACAGAGAAGCAAGTGAAAAGTATTTGGTTGTGGTTCAGGTTAAAGACATGCTTGGATTCAGCGGAGGCTACAGCGCTACAACAACAGTGACCATCACCCTTACTGATGTCAATGACAATGGCCCAATCTTCCAACACAGTGAGTCACAGTCAGAGCAACACTGCCACTATGAAAACATTCTATGCAAGGGAAAAATTCCCAGAACCTTCCATTTATCTTAATATATAGAAAGTACAATTTAATTTGAACTTGTTTTCATCATTTCAATACTGATCAAGAAACATGTGTAACTCTTTGCATAGTCCATATTACAGTAAAAAAAATTACACTAATAATAATTCAAGAACAAAGTTCCAAAATCAAGTCAAACTACTAAAAGTATTTTTTTCAATTTTGCCTTTCTAGAACTTTTATTTCTTTAAAATAGCTTTGTTATTTTTAATGAGATGATAATGAACCATCTTAACCTGTTATAAAGGCTTAAAGGAGATATATTTTGAAAAAAACTATTTTTTTTCAGTCTTTTTGCATCTTTATTACAAACTGACATGAAAAATGACAACCAGTTCAGTTTAAGGGCTACTTGTGCCTGAAAACATGAAAATTAATGAGTGTTTCAGTATTGGGCTTCCAAATAGACTGTATATATAGATGGACAACATCACTCCATTGGCTTCTGTTGCACAGAAATTAAGCCAAAATGTCATCACTATCTTGTAAAATTTGGATCCAGAGTATGCACAGTAGAGACCAGAGTCAAAGTCAGCCAGGCTTTTCATGTGGTTGCAGTGGTCCATTTTGACAGTCATTCTAAAGTCATTGGTTGAAATGAACTGGATAAAGCTTTGGTTTGCTCTGACCCAGTTTAACCTTTGGTCTTCTGTCAGTGAGGTCAAATACTGCAGACAAATACTACAAAGTACAAATAGTCCAGTATGTCTCAGTGTTCACTGACTGGTTAATATCTAAAATGAGCTGCAGAAGTCAGAGTGGCCAGATCCGGGCAAAACTTCCATCCCAAAGTCTGTCTAAAACCAAAGAAACTGAAACTAGCCCAATGACACGTATGAGACCTAGGTTTAAAATGTTCTATCACTACTGTAAAACCG
>BRDA01054676.1:1817-19255 GCA_036984385.1 Crenuchus spilurus | reverse complement strand
CCAAAGTCTGTCTAAAACCAAAGAAACTGAAACTAGCCCAAAATCAAAGGTGTCACAGATATTTATATAAAAAAAAAAAAAAAAAAAAAAAAAAAAACAGGCTACAGATGACCAAAGAACTACCAGCACCCCTACTCTTAATTTTTTTTTTTTTTTTTTGTATTTGATTACATTTTTTTGGCAGTATTATTATTATTTAATCATTATATTAATATTATTATTTTAAAATGCTGAAAGTAGCAACAAAAATTGCACTCGGTGACCTTTGAATTTTTGCCTACATTTCCAAACTAGCCCAATTGGTGGGAAAACATCAAATCTGGCAATCCTAGTTGAAGTAAGTATCTTTCAGCCATGGCTGTCAGTCACTTCTTTAAATATAGTAGAATAACCTTTTAAACACTAATATCTGAGGGACCAAAACTGTGCCAGTATTAGCATAGGGAGAACTGGCCACTTAGATAAGAAAATGACATTGAAAATGGGTTTTTCTGTCATTGAAAAACAAAAATATGAGCAGACATACACATCCTGCAGCCAGCCAATAGGGGTGCTACACCTGTGGTTGCCTCAGTTTTAAAGACAATGATCTGTTCATACTCACACCCACAAATTTAACATGCACTCAGACATTATATATTTTCACATAGAACTGCACAAATACAACAAAGTATCAGACTATATGGATTATGATTATTAATGATAACAACAACCCAAATTAATATTGACAAAAACATTATCAGAACATTTTTGAACTGGCACGTCAACACAAGCTTTAACGAATGCTAAAAGAAGCATACAACACACTTGAAATGTGATTTGCTGAACACTTTTTTCCCCCCATGGTACAAATTTGGGTGGGACCAATGCAACTGCACAAGATGCAAGTGAATAAGAAAATAACTTGATTGGCAGGTTTTTCAGGTGAAAGCAGAGATAATCTGATATTGTTTTATTGTATCTTTGATTGCTATAGAAACTGGTTAGGTTTTTTTGTAACAATATACAACTTTGTTTACACTGATATGGGCCCTTTAACTCTGAAGAGTCCTAATAACGCTGGCATGAACAAAACATGTGGCTAGTTTAAGATGGCACAGCATAAAAATAAAGTATCATTGAACATCTCTGTTAACTTGTGTCAAAAGTGCTGGCCTGAAATATGCTAGAGCTTTTTCACTCCATGGAAATGAAAGTCCTGTGACATGTGCCATTTTGTAATATATAGAGTTATATATAGTTAGATTTGTATCTCGAGTATACATGTATATGTTACTTTTGCACTATTTATCCCTCTTCCCCTGCGAATGCAAGGCCTGTGATATAGATCTGTTTTTGAAGATTTGTATAGATATAAAGAAGGAAAAACCACCTATGGTCACCCCTGCTTTTTGTGGTAAATAGTTGTTCTGTTTATAGCTTATTTTGATCATGTATATATTACATGTATATATTCATATTTGCAATCTGACAACTTTAAAATGCTTCATTAATTTTTTTATAGGAAATAAAGTTTCAAATACAGTTTTGATATAGTATGTCAAAGTGAAAAAGTCAGGTTATATTGAGATGTGCTGAAAGCAAAGATAATATTGTCATGGTAAACATTATTTCATGTGGTATGTAAAGGCAAAACCAGAGGTTTTCAAAAATGGCCAACATAGCCCAAGATTCACAAGGGTTAAACATGACAAAAGGTGTCTACAGTGTGACCCAGCCAGACTTTTATTTTTCTTGACACTCATACTTCAGCTAGCTACTAATATATTGTGTATTTCATGCAGATTTAACAGAAGGCTAGGACAAGTGCCAAACATAACATCAAAAGCAAAAGCCTATTCAAGTGATAGTGATTCAATACACATATCTAAACATATGGACTCACACTTTAACACATTCTTAGACTGGCTGCTCTCTATCTTGTAGCATATGCCTTTAGATAGAAACTCGGTGCTTTATTCTTTCGTGTTCAGTTCAAAGCCAGCTCTTCCAGAAAGTTCTTTTAATTCATGCCGAGTCATGGGGTCTGGCTTAGTAGTTTAAAGAGTAGATCAAGGAGACAGAATGCTCCACCAGTAAAGGAACTAAAGTGGGAAGTGTTGGACCACAACCTAAAAGAGGAATCCCGTGATTCTTCAAATATTTAAAAGTAGAGTGAAAAAATAGGATTCAAAGAAAATTTCAGAACAGTGGATTTTGTTAAACCACAGTTCACAACCAAACCACATGAGCAACATTTTCCCAATCAAGCTGCCTTCCCTAGATACCTTAAAATCAAAGTAAAAGTGAAGTTGTCTGAGATTCATATTAATCATTGTCTTTCATGATTTTAGAAGGGGTATTATGTCCTTTTCCCCAAAGTAAACATGTTGCACTTGTTTAAAGGTCCCATATTAGACCCGTTTTACATAAATTATTAAGTTGTCTTAGGGTTTAAAGGAAATGTTAGTCACACACACACACCAGTAGGGAAATCCAGATTTCTGCTTATTGTCAGAGTAGGTTTTGTTGCTCAGTGTGGACAAGTGCCGTCTAAAGGGATAATTGCATGGTATTTTGGAATGACATGTAGGGGCAGGGGATTGTTAAAACTGTGCTATACTGAAAATTGACCTGTGGGAAGTGATATAGACATCAGCAAACATGCAAGCATACATCATCATACAACAACCAGTAAAGTATTTAAAGAAAGCTCTTAAATAACATGAATAATGTATTTAAATATGCAATAAAAGCAACTTCACAACCGGTTTTAAAGATTTTTCTCCAAAAAGCTCATTGTTGTCATAGAGCACAAACAATGGGGTTATTGATGGGGTTATTGTACATAACTGCATACACATTGCATGGATAGCCTATTAAAGTGGAAAAATTCCAAACATATACTGTAGACTGAGATAGTGACCAATGAAATTCTGTTGATGGTCTGGTGGCTGATGTTTTTGAATTTAGTTGCATGAAAAGTGAAATGTTTTGAGAATAGTTTGATTAAAGTTATAGTCGGAATATTTCACAAAGATATGATTTGACATTGTCTTGCTCTTCTTTTTATGCCCCTAGACTTGTACACATTTGCCTTAGCAGAGACAGCTTCAGTGGGCACAACAGTGGGCAGGGTCATGGCGGAGGATGCTGATATTGGGGTGAATGCAAGGATGAACTACAGTCTAGATGACCTGGAGGAGAGCGCCACCTTCAGGATCCAAACAGACCCTGTCACGCAGGAGGGGATAGTGACATTGGCCAAAGTGAGGACATTTCCCATTATCACCTCTAATTAATGATTCTTATTTAAAATAGTAGTAAGATGAATAATTTGAATACTAACAGAGTACATTACATATTATAATTTCAAACTGCTGTTGGCATGTGGTCAATTTAGAATGTTTTGAAAATGATTTAATTACAATAAAAGCCTGTCAGGATACCAATCAGTCTTTTCATCTCAACATATTACATTATTTTTAAATTGGCTTGGAAAGAATCCATGTTTCATTTAAAGGTAAATGCAGATTGCTCTCTTGGTGTGCAGGTTTGTTGGTTAACTAGAGAATTGTATTGTCATTCATTGGATACATTTGTTCATTTTTTTATCTTGTTAACCATTCCTACAGAGCACAGATACATAGTATGAAGTAATATTGTTATTTCCTAAGTTTGATGAGATCAGATCCCATGGCGTGTTTCATATTGAGCAGGGAGTGCCCGTCACACATATAGTTTTATGCGTCCTGCTTTGCTGCTCGGGTCTGCAAAGGAAATGCTGGGGGAATTGAATGGATATGGATTCGCCTTGTTATGAAATCAGCTGGCTCGCTCCACACTCCTTTTGGGAATACATTAATGGTTTGCATGCTGTTTTTAACTAGCATCATCGTTTCTGTCAAAATTCAACATTGGTTAAGTACTAGCTCACAGCTGGTGGCTCATCAAGTTTGAATGAACCATTTTCTCATCAGATGGAATATGAAAGAAAATGCATCACAGCTTGTACTTGTGTTTTTTTTCTTTCTTCTTTTCCCTCATGAACTACCATTGAGTTCATTTACAAATATGGCTCACTCTTGGTCTGTAAACATAAAAAAACAGTCAGAAGAAGAGGGTAATTCCCCAATACACTACCAGTCAAAAATTTGGGCACACAGAATTTGAGCAACACTAACCAAACATATTCAACCACTTCCAATAAAATAGTTAAACTACTCATGAGAAAAATTATATAATCTCCACAGATAAGCCGTACCGATTGAGTCCTTGGAGCAGTCACACAAGACTCTAATTTCACCATGATTTTACACTCGTGGCATTATTTTGTGTAGTTACTTTCAGGAAATCAGTATTATATTTTTAGGGTTTCACATGAACTGAACATGAAAATCATATAATTTACATAGAAATTTAGAAAAGTTGGCTTTGCACCAATTGTTTGCCGGTTTGAACCCCTGAACAGACAAGACATGGCTGAAGTGCCCTTGAGAAAGGTATCTATCCCTAAACAGCTACCCAGGTGCTGTGGTTGATGTGGAGGATGTGCTCACTGCTCCATAGTGTATATGTGCTTAGCTCACAAATAAAATAAAGACGGAGGTCAATCAGCATCAAAGCATGTTCAAGAAATATGTTATATGAAATATGTAAACACACACACAGCAACTGTTTAAAGAATGTTGACATGTTTAAATGAAATACCACTGACTTCTCAGCAAAAAGCTATACTACCATATATGTTATTATAGATTTTGTTAACACTGTGGATGAAAATAGTTAACATTACCTCAATTACAAGACAAACACAATGAGTCTGACTAAAGCAATAAAGTACAACTTTGAGCTTTCACACAGAGGCAAAACAAATGTCACTTTAAATAAATAACATATTTTAAAAAACATATATATTAATAATTAATAATGTAAAGATTTTGACAAAAAAAAAAAAAAACTTATATTACAGTTGTACAATTCACCCTTTTTCAATCTGATTTGATTGATTACATTTCCTTTGCTTTGGTTTGCCTTTGCTTGATTTCAGGTTTATTGAAATTTACAATATTTGTATTTTCATTTAAAATGAAAGATTTCAACAAAATTTACTTATTATTATATGGAACACATCAGATCATTATATTTCTACACATATCTTGACACATTTATACAGTTTAAATGTGTAATGTCAAATACTTGCCTAATCAACCTTGTGATAGAATAGTAAAGTGTATCCTTAGTAATCAGTAACCAGAAAATGTTTCCAGTGGTTGAAAAATGGATGTGGTTCAATTTAATCTTTAATATACTCCAAAACAGAGAACATTAACAAGTTTTGTGTTGTAGCTGATAATCTTTTTTGTTCTCATCAGCCTTTAGACTACGAGAGCAAGAGGCGGTTTGTCATTGCCATAGAGGCCATCAACGATCATGTGGACACCAGATTCCTAAGCTACAATGAATTTCGTGATAAGACAATGATTAAAATTCTGGTGACGGATGTGGATGAACCTCCAATCTTTTCTGCTCCTTTCTATGAATGGAAGGTTCTAGAGAACGTGCCTGTTGGTATGCAGGTTGGCAGTGTTTATGCCAGAGACACAGATGCTTTCAACAACCCTATCAGGTAAACCACCATGTACTCAATTATGTGTTATTTTTTTGTCTGTTTGACAAAAAAAATGGTTTATGATTAAAATGTGTCAAGTGATTTTTCATGAATAAAATGTCAAACCAAAATAATTGCTGTTATTAAGAGTGTTGTGGCTAAATCAGTGCAGCCACTAGACAGATTTGAATTTGTGAATTATTGGTGTAAACACTTTAAAACATAATAACTTTAAATTTAAAGTTTATACAACTCTCACACTTTTTCTTCTTGACAATAACTTTCAGCGGACCTGCTTGTTCAGCCCCTCAGCCTCCTTTAGCTTCTTTGTCTCCATCTCTGGCCTGTTTAATAACATTATTTTAATAAACTCAGACATACAAGAACTCTATAATTAATGTAAGATCAATCTTTTTTTTGACTACAATCATCCTCTAAGCTTAATTGCCTTCTATGGAGCTGTCAGCTTATAATTTATATAGTTTGAGAAATTGAGGACTATAACATTGCTACAAAAACACATAGTGACCTTTCAATGACAGCTCTATTAAGGTGTAACTTTATCTCCCAAGTGTGATGATTTTGAAATAATGAAGATAAACATGAAAACAGATCATTTAAAAATTGTTCACACTCAGCAATGCAACTGGAGGATTCTCTGTCCTCTTGTGGCTTCTTTCAAGGGACCCAGAGTACTGTCAGCATCAATTTCCTATCTGATGGTTGACTTTTGATTTTTTATTTTTTTTTGCTCAGTTGTTGAGGATGTTTCCATTCCATACTCTGCTGTTTACTCTCAGGCTTATAGTGATCCATGTCTCGTCACCAGTAATGATTCTTAATAAGAAACTTTTAACTTCTTTAGAGTATCGCTCCAAAGTGATTGCAACCAATCACTGCATGCTGCTTTTTTTTTGTGCAAACCATAAGTTGGGCACTGCAGTCATAAATTAACTGATGTACCGTATTCAAACCTGCATAGCAGTTAGCATGGGGTCAGAGACCTAGTACAGTAAGCATTGTTAAGACATTGAGGCCAAAATATGTTTTTAATAGAACTAGTGAGGTTCATTTTTGACTCATCCTCGTATATAGTTTGACAGTCAGTATTGGAAACCAAATGCTGACAGGTCTGTTAGGATGCTTCTGTGCAGCAGAACATTGTGGTTTTGTTTTGAATGGTTGTGAATGGTGTTGTGCCAGAGGGATTGTTCTCCCCGGGGCACCAAACAGGCTAGGTCCGCCCCTGATCCAGTGTGTTATTTAGCAATTAATGCTGAGGGAAAAAAAGTTCTACTAGCAAAGTATAGCTTTAACATTAGAGATTTTGCATAGGAACTTAGGTTACCTGCAGATTCATCATCATGTTGCAAATTAATTCCCTGTGCATCCTGTTCATTTTTATCTATGTAAAAAAAATTCTCTATAAATACTAAATCTGATTTTAAAATCCTCCTTTTTATTAATATTTTTTTATTGTAAATTGTTGTCAAACTACTACTTTGTTACAAACTACTCTACTACTACTTTGTTAGATAAAAATGCACATAATATTTTGCTAGAATAAATGAATGAACTATTTATAAAATTGTATAAAAGAGGGTTTAAAACCCCTTTGCCAAAGGCAGCGGTCATACATTTTTTCAGTGGTCATTGTCATGACATTTTAGACTTCGGAATGCTGGGTTGGCACAATTAAATCAATGGAACATTCTGCAGCATTCTTCAGAGCCTAAATAATACTAAATAAGATATGAATTGGGGCTATTTCATCTACTCTTTATCCTGAGAACCTGTTATCCTGAAAGAAAACTAACAAAACCTTGAAACAGGCCTCCAGCTAGTGTGTGTGATTTTGGGCTATGTGTTTGTGTATGAGCTCCCTCCCTTCACAGGGAAAAGGAATCATTTTCTTTCTGGCTTGAGTTACCCTCTCCCTGCGCTCCTCTTCCTCCTCTTCATCTTAGCAGCTGCTTGCCACATGCTCATATTTATCGCATATTACTTTAGTAGGAAATGAGAGCTGTTGAATAAAACATAGGTCTCTTTCTCTCTCTCTTTCTCTCTCTCTCTCTCTCTCTCTCTCTCTCTTTTTCTCTCTCTATCTTCTTCTCTGTCTGGAGTTACAAAGCAGCCAGCACTGGTTGTGCCAAAATAATAACTCTCAGTATGGGGTGGCATTTGGAATTCAGAACTGTGTATGTTTGTGGATTTGCAAGTGATGCACGCCTACAGAGAAAAGACAGCAGCTCTGTCATTGGCTCAGTGGAGGCTGTGGAAAGAACAACCTTGCTAAGCATGAGGGGCAGCTAGTTCTTTGCTGATATGCCAGAGAGATCTTAATAAAAGAGTAATAATTAAACCAGCAGTCAAAAACTGCTGGTCCAAGTATTTCCAGCATACACTGAATTGTTTGACTTTTTTGAGTTCAATGTGTATATCAATAGGAAAATATTAGCAGTAAGAACAGTCTTACAAAAACAAATGTTCAGAGAGTTTTGGTTAAGTATGTCTTGCTGAGTGAAAAGTGAACACATCCTTCACAAAGAGTACATTTCAGCACATTTTAATTCACAGTGACTCTTTATTCAGTGTATTTAATATATCTGGAAAAAAAAGTGATCTCTGCAAAAGTTATGATACATTAAAATACACTACTACTACTGCTGCTGCTGCTGCTGCTACTATAATAATAATAATAATAATAATAATAATAATAATAATAATAATTATTATTATTATTATTATTATTATTATTATTATTATTATTATTATTATTATGCTTCATATTACCCCAGTGTGTTAAACGTACCATGTAAATACAATCTGTGCCAGTTATAAGAGTAAAACATGAGTTGATTTTCTGTAGAGAAATATGTTAAAATTAGTTTCACGTTTCATAAATCATGACCAGGTGTGTCCAAACATTTTCATAAGACTGAAAATAATAAAAGCAGGCATACCAATGATTCAGACAGTGAATCATATCAATAACATTGTTTGGTGTATTAACATGTTTATTGTATTTTCCTCTAGCAATTAATCTAATTTGTCTGATTTGCTCAAACCTGCCGATAAAGAGAGCTTTATATTTTAAAATCAATGCAGCTACAATATGAGTGTAATATAAAATAACCTTAATCAGAATGTATTGCTTTCAATAATTCAGTGGCATGATTTAAATACATTATGTGAAGCAGCGGATGAGCATGAGAGTCATAGAAATATGAAAGTGAAAGTAAGAATAATGGTAAATATAGTTTCTATAACTCCATAATTGCATGTGTCTTTGCGTCTTAGTGTCGTATAGCTCTTTATAACAGACAGCTCTGTATGTCTTTTCATTCTGCAGTTTATTTCATTAGTTTGCTTTTGCAGGTCTCTTGTGAACTCTGAAGCATCAACACTATTGATATTATTACTTCACCAGTTGATAAATGATTATTAAGACTCAATGAAAGTGTTATCAACTAATGTGATTACTGAAGTGTGTGTGTGTGTGTGTGTAGCTGTGTTTATTTTAACATGTACAGAAGTTTACCAAAATCCCTGCTATTTGGGTAAATGTTTATTGGCAATGGAATACAATCAATTAGTAGTGAACTTTTACTCAGGCTTTCATTTTAATAAATTAAGAAACATAATTGCCTTAAACATTCAATTTAACTAAACTGCTCATAAATTGATATAACGCAAAACATTATTTTAGTTTGTTTCATTTACTATTTCAGAATGAATAAAATAATAAATCTTTTTTACAGAGTACATGAAGGTTCTTTAAAACATAAAAAAACCCTAAGAATTCATATAATATACTTCACTTCACACCTCATAACTATCTAATATACATAATAGTTTTATAATACTTCTAAAATATTTCATCTTACTTACCAAAGTCTTGGGTTCAAAGATCTCTTCAGAAACCTTTTTGGCATCATAATTTTTTAATCCCAGTCAGGAAAGGATCTGCTTTTTGAAATGCTAAACTCTTGGTAATTTCTAATTACTGCATAAAATTCAAGAGTAGCTGACCAGAATTGATAAGAATATGCCATATTTGGTTTCTAAAGCAGATCTGCAATCCTGTAAAAACCTTACCTCTGGCCTGAGTCCAGACAAATTTGCAAAAATACAACAAAAAGGACATCAAAAGGAGATTCTGGAAGCAGATCACAAAGCATATATTATTTGTAAGTGCTTTCCTACACCTTGTTTATTAACCACATCAGACAATTCAAAGCAGAACTCTTATTAACAGTGTCAGTCTGGCATGAGATGAGTTCCAGTTGATCCATTCATGCTCCGCTCGCAAATGGGGTAAATCTTAGAACTGTAATGAGACTGGACAAACCCCCAGTCAGATAAATAGCAAACAGCTACATTTTTTTCAAAGCATGCAAATTATGACCTAGAATTATTCAGTCCATGTACAAGATTCTTCCATTTTTTAAATCAATATTATATTATATAGATTTTTGCAAGTTGTTTAGAGGTGTTTATGTTTATTTGATGGCCATGGCCACATGGTAATTGTGTGGTAATTTTGATCCTAATGGTACTTCTGAAAATTATCTTTTAATTTTTTTTTTCTTGTATTTTATTTTTTATGAATTTAAAATCTGTTCTGTGTAGTCAAACTACAGTATATGAAGAACGAACATTTGTTTCAAATTCACTATTGCTCAAACTTTCTTCTAGAAACTTCATCCATATACACACTATAGACTTTGAAAAGACAGAGAGCAGTGTTTTGCACTGATTTTTCTTCATTTTTAAGGTTGCTTTCTTCAATGCCAGCTTCTAAGATTGTAATGCTTTGAGTTGGAAAACCACTAAACTTGAGCAGGAAACCATCAAAAGTTAACAACATATTTTAAAAATAATTTAGCTTTTAACTGACTAGTCCAACACATAATAAGGTTGAAATGTTTTTGGTGCCCTCCTGGGCACTTGGGGCCCCTCTTGCAGTGCATGATCTACATAGGTGGAGCACTGGAACTGAGCATATTTAAATCAAAGAAGTATTTGCTTAGAAGATGGACAAATTTAAATACACACAACTATATATATTTTTCTAACTAGTTGAAACCAGTCCAATTTATTTCTAACATGACAAATATTTACAGAATAAATCCTGATTCACAATGAACTAATGTTTTATTGAAATTTTCTTTTTTGCTTTCAGATATTCCATAACCAAGAGCAGTGACTTGAAAACAGTCTTCAGGATTGACCCCAACAATGGGACAGTGTCAGTGACCAAACCTTTGGACCGAGAGACAGCAGCCTGGCATAATCTCACTGTCACAGCCAAAGAAACGAGTGAGTGACTTCAGTCTTCAGCTCTCTGACAGGGTGGGGTTGGGGTGATGATATGGCTGAATGCCAGATGCATCTCTTCCTGTAAAGACAGTCCTTCACAGACACTGATGCTTGTACTTATATACAAAATGTGCATGTTTAAAGTGATAGTAAACCTAAAATGTTAGTTCAATTGGTGTCTCAAATTTTCTTTGAAGAGCCATGAAGTTAAAATAGTTTACATCTAGTCTTCCATGGGAGAGATTCTGAAGAAAGCCTGATGTCTTTTAAAGTGGCCCAAATTTACTACTGCTAGAAAAAAAGATATTTGACTCACATGCTGAATGATCATTCAGAAACAAGCTATTTTGTGATAAGGTATAAAAAATCCATCAGGAAACAATGTAGTATAAATGGCTCAGCGAGAAGTGTTTTGCCTGTTATGCCAGCAAAACAGCTGGAAAATGATCAGCAAGACAACACAAATATCTCTGAAACACTCATTTGTCCAATTGCGTTCAACCGTGTACATAGGATGACTCAAATTTACCTGAAACCACAGGTAAATGGTTCAAAATGCACACAAGAAAAAGTGCATGAATGTGTGGACATATAGCTGGCATAACTTGCAAAACTTTGACAGTATTGACCAGTTTAACCTACTCACGATATTTGATAAAGAGCCTGAGCCTGAGATGTAATGGAAGCTTATAATCACTAATTAGCAAAATCCACTGGGGCCCAATCCTGCTCCTGGAGGTATATTACACTGTATAGTGCAGATCACCACACAGTGTGTTGCTTTTTGTGTTAGATTAAGGTTAAGGGTGGTGGATCTCCAAGACCAGGACACCTGTTCTAAACCACACTGAGTTGTTCAATGTGTTGAGCTGTGTTAAGTTTCTGAGACTAAATGACATATTATTGTCTATAAGATTGAACAACAGTATACATGAAATTCAATATATGTATTATGTATATATGGTGTACTTTTGACACAGTTTTATAATACTTAGTATATAGTACCTTTGTAAACTATTGTTTTTAAATATCAACCCTTCAGAAGAAGAAATATGCAAGGAATTGTGCATCATTTGTATATCATGGGATCATATTTTATTATGTTTTTGTTTCCTTCAGCTAGTGTAGTGAATAGCTGTTTTGTGAAAATATTGGAATTGAGATTTTTGGTATTACTCATAACCACTGCGAATTAAATGGACTGAAGCACTACACTCTCTGTATGTAAACTGAACAGAACAGGAGGAGTTTGACATTTTGGCTGGATCTTATGGGGACCAAGCCAGGGCTTCAACCTGAGAGGGTAAAGCTTGGGCACCATGGTGTTAATATAGCAACATTAACTCTTCCCAAAGACACATCATTTCCTAAATGTAACCGAGAAATGTATGTTTGGTGCAGCATTTTGTGCAGCAGGTTTCTGGTGCAGAAACCATAGTTGGTCATCAAAAAAGGGGGAAAGACTTTCAAAATCAAAACCAAATTTGTAGACCTAGAAGAACCAATAGTTTATGACCTGAATAGATTGAAAAGTTAGTTGGGTTTCTGCCTTGTTCTGTGTAAAATAATTTTTTTTTGCCTTTCTTATTATTTTCATGACATGAAATGGAAGTATTTGAAGTACATATTTAATTAATACAAAATATAGCTAAATGAAGCTCAATGTAATTAGTTACATAAGTACATTTAAATAATACATCCAAATGACAATAATAACTCATTTAAGCATTTTAAAAGTACACGTTATAAACATAATATATTAATAAAGTCATTACAATTTTCTTATTTAATGAATTTATTAACAGGCTCCAATTTGACAGGCAGACTGCATTTGCAGCAAAACTGAAAATGTATAAACAAGATCCTTAAGTACTGTTAAAACCTTTTCTAAATTAAGTACACATTCTGGTTTTATTTAATTATGCTAACATTTGAATAGACCCCCCATACTGAGAACACACTGAAATATTAAATTTAACTGATTTTCATTTTAACTGAAAAAATATACCATAAAATATCAAATAACTCTGACACTTTAATTACACATGTAATTTAACAAGTGCTTAAATTAAAAACGTGCATGTATATGTATGTATTTCAGAGGAAAATGAGCTCTTCTCTTCAGTGCATGTCACCATCAAAGTTCTGGACATCAATGATAACATACCCACTCTGTCCAAGGACTATCAGCCTTATGTGTGTGAGGGCACACAGGCAGGGGAGGTAAGGTGTAGCAGTGCACACACTAAATGTTATTAGTAAAACAAAGGCACAGTCTTGAAGAAATTGCATGCTTTATAAATTGGTATGTTCTACATTCACAGTTTGTAACTATGCTGTGAATTTTCCACTAAAGCAGAGGTTACATTACATGACTTTCAGTCTGTGCTGGTTGGTTGCAGTGAGCAGGTTTGTTTGTCATTCGGAGTAGACATTTTGAGAAAGACTCAGGCAGTGTTTATAGAAGCAGCCTCAGATGTTTAGCCTCCTAATCATGTGTCCACTTGGAGTATTCTCTGAGCACAATCTATTACTGTATAGTGCGCAGCAACTCAATCAGATTGTGTCCTGTCAACAGCCAATAAGAATGGAGCATGTTTGCCAACTAATAATCTATTTAAAGATTTTTTGTCCTGTTTACTCTACACTGTAGCTAATTGGATATGTGAAAAAGTCCCACCCAGATTAGGCAGACACAATCCTGCTCCTCATGCATGCCAGCCCATCTGAGCATGTAGCATGAGTGAGCTTTAAACAGCTTTGATAAGGTCATAACAGAGCAGTGACAGAAATTCAGACATACTAAACTGTAGACTTACTGTAGCCGTCAGAACAGCAGAGATCAGTGGGTCAAACAGGCAGTATGTAGAGTACTGAAAGATACAGAACAGCAATCCCTGCAGCTCTTTATGCTCTGATTAGAGACTGAGTGTCTGTGTTACTGCCTGAAATAGGTGTGTGTGTGTGTGTGTGTGTGTGTGTGTGTGTGTGTGTGTGTGTGTGTGTGTGTGTGTGTGTGTGTGTAAAATGAGTAAGAGAGAAAAAAAAATATCTGTGCATTACTAGCTTCCTAGGCAGTTATATTTTATAGATGTTATTTGTTATTATAGAGAAGCAGCTGAAAGTAATGTCAGTCTAAAAATGCCTTCTTCTTTCTTTCTTATTTTAATTTTACATTCATTAAATGATGCAGCCACTCCATTTTGGTACTAGTGGATGTCTGATACTGCCGTACCATGTAAGGTCGAATGGAAATTCATATAAGAAGTTGACATCTGCCTCGTACCACAGACCATGCCAATTCTGTCTTTCCATTTGTGACCTCACCCAAAGGCACTGTCATGTTTCTTTTGTTTTGGGGCAGTACAAATGGTGGCACAAACAACTGCTGTGTCTGAAACTGTGCCAATTCACTATAAAGTGCACTATTTTGTAGTAGTGTCATAGACAACATATTGAAGAATTTTTAGTGCACTCAAACAATCCCACCAGTCCTTTCTGGGCATGGATACTGACAGCAAAGTCATAGGTAATGTGAGGCATGTGTCTGAAGTCATGTAGTATATGATCTGTGGGTATTTAGGGGACTTTTCCACTATACATTTCAGCAAAACTCAGTAGGGCAGTGTGAGATGCCCAGTCTTTTTGTAATCTGCTAAAAAGTCTTTAAAAGCTGTGTCCAGCCCTGCATTTCTGAAGAATTGCTCCAGTTGATCAGTGGCAGACTGGTTATATGTACTTTCTAGAAAAGCCTACCGAATTGCTGTCATCAGCCTCCTGGCCATAATCCACCCCCTGGAATGATGGAATGGGGCTGGCCTAAACAAGCATGGACTGGATTTTCTTCCCAGTCCACCCCTGGCTGCAATTTACCAGCACAGAGAAGGAAAACTGAGGATGAATAGGCACTTTTGGGGTGTACTGTCTAGTACAACACCAGCCAGCTCAACTAGAGACTCTGTACTTCTTATAGGTTGTTCGTACTTGTTTAGGCCCTGTGGGCATACCTGGCAAGAGCTGTAGACTTTACTTAAGTCTCCAAACCCCAATTTATATTCTCTGCATTACTAAAACTGAGTGTGGCAGACATTGTCTTCAGGCCACAAATGATCAATTAGAGCAGATGTGGCAGATTGGGCATCACTGTGGGATCAGGAATCTCACTGCATTTATCTTACAATCAGCTTGTTCACTGCTAGCTGTTTAGATATGTTTGGAATTCAAAGGTGTAAACTCTATATCATATCAAGGTCAAGATAAGCAATACAAACCCAGGTTGACCCAAGCCTACATGTGTACACTGCTGTGTAGCTTGTCAAGGTTTGCAGTAATGAATGTCATTCTTTATGAAGCTCATCCAGCTCATCAGCGCTGTGGACACAGATGACCCAGCGGAAGGCCATCACTTTTATTTTTCTATGGTGCCAGATAAACATATCAACCCCAACTTCACCATCAGGGACAACCAAGGTGCAGTATAGAAACATAAATAACTCCTATACAATGAGTTGCTAGGTTATTATCTAAACTGATCTTGTATCAACATTCATTGGCCAGTTTACACCTTCTATTAACACCTTCTATTAATAGACATGGGCTGCCATAAGACTGCTGACCAAATATTATGTAGGTGGTGGACCATTCTCAGTATACCAATGACATCATATATATGTGGCATGGTAGATCAGTTTATAAACGTTTGCTGTGCCTGATACACTAACATGCCACTTACTGGTATCACTGCAGTGCTGAGAAAGATCCACTATCCAAATAATATCTGAACATTAGTGGTCTTAAGGTGGTCCCTTTAATGAAAAATGGAGTACAGAGTGGATGATAAATTGAACAGCAACCGTTGGGCATTAGTCACACATTGGACAAAGGCACCTATGTGGTGTTCTGATAAAATGGCCAGTGAGTGTAGTTACAAGGTGAACTTAATTAATTGATCCAGTGACCACATGTACATGCACATCAATGGATTTTACTCTGAATAAGACTGTTAATCTACCTAAGACATTATCATGTTAACAGCACAGTTCAATTGCCATAGTCTGAATAAGGTCATAGTTGACCTAGACTTAGCCTGAATAAACATGGTCTTTGCTGATTATTGGAGATTGATCAGAGACATTGTACATTGTTCCATGTGCTGGTTTTTGCTAAATTTTGTGATTGAAATAGATATTATTTTATCATTATTATCATATTTATTTATTGTTTTAAACACAACTTACATGTGGGTAATCTCGGTGTCATAATAAAGTGGCTGTTTATTGTTGTACAGTCAGTCTTTGTTGGTGTGCATGTAAAGGTTACTATAAACAGACAGTTTTTTTACATAGCTGTTGTAAACATTATGGTTTTGTCCAGTTTTTTAGTTCACAAAATCTTAGGTTAGTTAAGGTAAAGGTTACTGTGTGTAAAGGTAGTCCAATGTTAATATGTTGTGTTTGTTGAAAAATCATTGAAACGCATCGACTTGTTTGTTGATATTTTGCGTCTGGGGGTTTCTACCTCCTGGAGTTCCAATTTTTTCAGTACATAAAGTAATAGAGTTCTCTTGCTCAACAGTCAAATCACAAAGTGATCAGTTGGACCAAATGCATTTTTAAAAGCACCTAAATGTGCAGGGCAAGTGTAGTCTTTGATGAAGGAAGTATTCTACAAAGCAAGTTTTTTTTATTATTATTATTATTTGTTTTTATCAGTTTAGGCAGACATATTAAAGAGGACATATGCAAAACTCACTTTTTTGCATGTTTTTGTATTTCCACTTTGGTCTCTACTTCTCCTCAATGAACACTCCAAGTGCAAATATATATATATATATATATTATGGCAAGCCGTTTAGGAAATTATGTATATATGGAATGAAATTTAACTTGAGAATATGGAATGAAATCCTGAATATATTGAATGAAACTCTGAATATATTGAATGAAAACCTGAATATATGGAATGAAACTCTGAATATATTGAATGAAAGCCTGAATATATTGAATGAAATCCTGAATATATGGAATGAAACCTTGAATATATTGAATGAAAACCTGAATATATGGAATGAAACCTTGAATATATTGAATGAAAACCTGAATATATGGAATGAAACTCTGAATATATTGAATGAAAGTCTGAATATATTGAATGAAATCCTGAATATATGGAATGAAACCTTGAATATATTGAATGAAAACTTGAATATATGGAATGAAACTTGACAACATGGAATTGCGCCATCTTGTGTTTTGGATGTATGATATTGGAAAAAATGATAGATGTTAAATGTGGGTAACAGTGAAATATGTTCAAAATTTGTAAACAGTGAACAATTTGAGTCTAATCTGCTGCATGTAAACCCGAGCTATCACGATACAAACATCGTATCCGATCCGATCCACTATCGACACCCCATCCTGAATGTCGTTGCAGCATTATTACGTAATGAGAATTGTCACGAAACGAAAATTTCTTTACTATCGATTCAAATGTACGTCGTCTAATCTGAGTTTAACAAGTGACA